>JAEQBH010008955.1:0-76849 GCA_016808115.1 Tetrastigma voinierianum
ATTGCAGCAGCAGGGGGCTTACTGATTTTTTTCTTCATTTTGATAGGATATGACCTAATTTTATCGTTACATGGGCGGATTCTAGACTCAAAGGCTTTCCATAGAGTCTAAGAACACCAAATCCAAGTTCAATAGCAGGAGTTATGCATGTTTCAAATCATGAAGAAAATCAGCACACTGCAGTATTGCAGCAGCAAACCACCGAGACCTATTTAACACTCTGTCGAGCAAGAGAAAAATGCAAGCAAGAATTGCTTAAACCTGAAGATCAGAATGAAAACGTTTCCTCGAACTTTGAAATAAACAGAAATTAGAATAATCAACATGCTTGTTCATGGAAAACCTTACTACAAAATGTATAAAATAAATTTTATCTTTCAAACTTAAAGACACAAAAAAATCGTTTTTCAAGTTAGACCTGCGGAAACCGAATTAGGTTTTTAAAAAGATTTCAGAGAAATCCAAACACAAAAACAAGGAAGATGAATTTTTTATTTTTTCTGTTTAAGGACAGACTTAACTGATGATCAAAAAACAGAAACATATTGCAACCTAAACGAATTAAACTGGTGGCACAAATAATCCCATGGTTGGGCTGAAGAATCAAATTAGAGAACTATAATTGTACTGGGAGGAATCTTATAAAATATCTCATCTTAATATGCAATCATATGAATAAAAAGATGGATAGAAGAATTAAACAATGATTCTTTATAGATTTAATCCTCCAAAAAGCAACATCAAGAGATTAGAATGATGCTTTGGAGAATCCAAGGTGTGTTCTAGATTCTAATGATGTGCTTTTGAACATACCTTCGAATGATAAGATAAATGAAAACAGCCTATTACTTTCATCATCAAAATTTAATGGGTAATCAATGTGTTAAAAAAATTTTCAGGTCTTATTATTATTCATTTTCATGGTAATTTCATTTTGTGGTCATCAAGCTCAGAATTGCTGGTGTAATTTTTTCATTTATTTCGCTTAATTTATGTATCAATTTATGACCAAAATGTTATTTATCAGAACATGGTCGTTTAATTTTAATATTTTTGACTTAAACTTTTTGTTCTATGAATAATGTTGTGGATTTGTTTAAGAATTACCAATCACCCTTTAGGTTCATTTGGTCTAAGACCGTTATTTTTAGTAGTAACAACATTGAATCTCATTCATTCAAAACCTAATAATCGAATAAGTAAAATCTAAACTTAAATAATTTTCATAATTGTGCAAAGAAAAGACTAACTAAATGTAAAATCAAACTTAGCTGAGCTGCGCCTGATGCCACACGCACGCTGGTTCAGAAATAGTGGCTGACGGGCAAGATCTGGCACTTATCAGAACAGAATAATAAATCAAAAGAAGAATCTTAAATTACCTAGATTTATAAATCTTCTGTGGTGGGCAAGAATACTCCAAGAAAATAACAAAACTCAACAATCCAACCATCGCTTCCTCGCACGTCACAGATTCAAAAAACTTTAAAATAAAACTAAAAAATAAAAATCTACTCTGTACATACACTTATTTCTTTCTTCCTTGTCGGTATCACAAGGAGAAAACTGCTATTATCAGTGTGATCGGTCGATATCGTAAAAAATGAATCTGGGCTGACCTCAAAATGCTCGTGGAAATCCAAAGAAAAAGCCCAAATACCGGCTCTATGTCGCCATCTAAAGTTGATGTTCATTATTGAATTCTCTGATGGCTCACACGGCCACCCTTCCTTTTTCGCTGGGTGGTCTGGGCCATTTACAAACTGATCACGGTCATGATATATCATGATGTCACGGTATCTTATTCGCTGTCTCTTTAGCGTTGATGTTCACGACCGCTGTTATGTCGCGAATATTTGCCTTCTTATTCCCAGTTTTGTGGGCAAGATCACTTCAAAGCCGCTACCACTTGGTTGTTTGTAAGAAGACTCAGGCTAGAAACTCGAGATTCTTCATCGCAATCGCTGCGTTTTTCTTGGTTTACCTTCACCTTATGTCGCGCATCTTCATGGTGACGTCGCCACCCTTTGCTTCCATTCTTTTCTTCGTGTCGCTACATCGCCCACGCTGCAACCCATTTCTTTCTTTCCAACTATTTTCCAGTCACTACATCAAAGTGACGTGCCGCGACCCTCCTTTCTTCGCTTCAAAATTTTCTGCCGCAATTCTGTAATGAGTGGTTGCACATCATTTTTCTTGTCAAGACTTCGCTCGAAGCTACGTCGCTACCGCGGTATCATGTCGCCACTCAATTGACACTTTAATTTAAAACGAGTCATGACTTGCTAATTTTCGGTGCATGACCTCTCAAGGCTTCACATATGTGGATCCCTGTCGCACCTTAGAGTTATGTCAGCGATATCATTTTTATTCTGGTGTCGCCATTATCGAAAATGATGTCACGGCTACGAATTTCCTTTTACTCGACCGCTCCTTAAATCCTAACACGCCTCTTTGTCAATTCTCTTCGTTACCACTTCACTTGTTCACGCTGGTTTCTTCTTCAAAGCCATTAAAATTGGCTGATGTCGTGACTGAATCGCTGAACCCAACTCCCGTCACACACTTAAATTCAATAGACCTCAACCTCGCCGTAGGAAGTTGATTTTTCATTTGCTAAATGAATTTGGTCGCATTTTCCAAGTTAAATTAACTGAAACACCATCACTTTTCCGCGCGAAGCCAATCTAATATTATTATGATAAACTCGAAAATGGATTAAAATCTAATGATTTTTTCACCTCATCGCTCACAAAACTCATTTTTTTGACTTGAAGTTCTCCCACTTATAATTTATATAGCCGCATTTTTCTCATTTTGCACTTCAATCCCCAGTATTACAATTTGATACGTATTTTTTATAACTTACACTCTGGGAATCCTCTTTTCACAAATTTCCATTTCGCCTCTCGTCTAGATAATTCCTCGGTTCTATCATTTTACATTTAGCATTTATCACTCAATCACATATATACCTATTTTCGATTATATAACATTTAACATTTTCATTTTATCATTTATCAATTCCCTGAAGATCCCCATCGCCCCCCCGCCCCCCCCCCCCCCCCCCCCCCCCCCCCCCCCCCCGTTGCCCGATTTATACACCAAACATATAATAAAATTATTATAAAACCTAGGCACAGCTCATGAGAACTCTCCCCACTGAAAATACTCGCCCTCAAATAATTATCAATCATGATATTGTCACAGATCGTTTCACTCTTCCAAGAGCTTCCCTGGCCTTGTGGTTTCTCCACAACACTTTGACTAAGGAATCTTCTGTTCAACAATTCTTTCTCATTCTCATTTTAGCCAAAATCTCACTGCCTTCTCAGGTTAAATTGTGTCTAAGTTTCAACTGTCCCTCGGGCAGACTGATGATGTGACTCGGTCCGATCACCACTCCCAACATGGACACATGAAAACACATTATGGATCTTTCCACTCCCAGGTAATGGCGATAGAGTGCAAGGAACCACTTTTCGATCACTCATGTGTCAGTTAAATCTGTAATATCTAACTTGTCTTTTTTCCAATTCATCACTCTTTCCAAGGCGATACTTCTAAAACACCTTTTCGCGACTTTAGATTGAATATATTTTCTTTTCATGTCTACATATGATTTTTGTCTATCACAACACTTCAATCTTCCTTAATCATTACTTTTTCTTTTGAGTCTCCCGCATCAAGCTCCAGGCCAATCTCATTTCCTCTTTTTCGCCAATTCATCCCAACACAATGGTGTTCTGAATATTTTCTTCCATATAAAGCCTCTGTAAGGTGCAATCGATTTTGGTTTACTTGACTGAAACTGCGTGTTGTACATCAAATTCAAAATTAAAGGGATGTGGGTCGAATCCAACATCTTGTAGTCTGATCAGAACTCTAGATGCCTTCCGTAATCAATTACCTTCTCGATCAGTCCATCCGTCAGAAGAAATCGTGTCGAAATTCATCGAGTGCCTAAAAGCTCTTGCGTACTTTCTAAAAACTTAGGTAAACCTGAGATCTCTGGCCCCAAATAATGGATACAGAATCCCATGCAAATGTAACTATTTCAATGTACAACCATGCTGGGGCTTATCAAGCAACAAGCCGGGTTCTCACCTAGAAGTGAGTCGGATTGTCACTGATTTACTATGACCCAAACTAAGTCATGCCTCTTCCCCAGAGGGTTTGGTAACCAACCACAAAAACTATGGTGATTCATCCCATTTCCACTGGTATTCTGAATAGGCTACAATAATCCCAAGGAACTGATGCTCACCACTCGACAATAACACTAAACACTGGTCACGACTCAAACATTCTTTTCATTCCTGATCACAATACGAGACTTTTAAATTGATACATCTTTCAGGTTATCTGGTGTATAGCCAAAAGATCCACTATGCCTTCCTTCAAGTATGGCTTTCCTAAATCATTAATACAGCCCAATGTTGTAAACCTCGTATCTTATAATACAAACCCCATATCTTTCATTCTTCGGTAAACTCGATTTCTTACTATTTCCCGATTTGACTTATTATGGTAGCAATTTTCCTCATCTTTCTTTATGCTCCCAGCACCCGATTCAACAATTGGTCTCACTATCAATTCTGTTACTATCAGAGAGAATCACCTGTCAACAACACTACATTCACTGTCAGTTCGTCAAGACCGGCCTTTCTGATTCCTCAAAGAAATGCACACTACATTACCTTTCCTCATGTAAGAGAGTCAATCGCAATCATGTCTTTCTCAATTCCATCCATTCATTATTCTAAAAGTATGAGTTTTTATAGAGGAAAATACTTCAAGACTCAGAGGATCAAGGGATACGAAAGATTTTTTCCTAAAGGTAATGTTCCATATTTTCTAATTTAAAACACAATTTGCAAACACCCAAATCATGCGTAGGTGTTTCTTTCATGTGGTTTAAATCAGTTCGCTATAGTTATTTCACCCACTGTAGTAGCGCGACACATCCGAGTCTCGCATCGAACGCTAAATATCCCATACTTTATCGCATCATGAGAGTAAGAACTCCGTGTCTCTGCTAAGAACGCTTCAACTTATCAAACCATTGAACTTTTCACTCCACCAAACTTTAAAGATGCCAGAGTATCTATTATCAAGCCAGTCATCTAAACCCTTAACGAATCTCTGAGCAGAAGAGATGCCAATCCCAAGAAAACTACACACTTCCATGACATTTACTTTAGTTTCATTCAATGATCACCTCATTTTGGATCCAATCAATTCTTCTTATGATACAAGGTGTCCAAGAAAGACATCATTCAGCAATCCAGTCCTCACACTTCCTGCTCATTTCGTGATACAACCATTCTTCTCAAAAGTCTCTAACACTCGTAATTCGAAGGGGAGCCAGATGCTTCGCATCCTTCGACAAACAAGCAGAATGTCGCCTATGAACACTATGACAAACCGATCCACATACCGTCGAAACACGATTCATTGTAATAACCATGAAAAGTCGCCACAACAGATTGTCAACTCAAAACGAATTACAAGAACTCATAATGTCCATAGTCAGATTTAATAATCGCCTTATGCACATCCGTATCCTTAATCCTCAACACATTTAATAACGGATCGTGGTAAGTCAATCATCAAAAAGACACTTCACATCTCAATCGTCGAACAAGTCACACCCGTAATAGGATACTATTCTTCACTGTCATCTTGTTCCCGGCCTTTATAATCAATGACATAAACTAAGCGTATCTATCTTCTTTCACTTCCTCAAGTTCCCCGTGGGAAATGGCACCAAGGTGTATAAGCTGGTACCTAGTCTTTCTTTTCACAGTTACTTCCTTTCCATGAGTTCACTTAAGTTTCTTTCTCCTTCCTTTAGTCTCCTTCTTTTCTCATTTCTCGCTTTCTTCTTTCGCCTCGTTATGCCGTCAAATCCTTTCCACTTCTAATTGAATTCGCGTTATGCAGCTTTTGTTCTTCGAGTGTCACCAGGAACGCACTTTCGTCGATTTCGCATACACCGTGGACACCGCCCCATTTGTGTTCCTCGTAATTTTCAACGAGCCATCGCGATTCTTCAAACATTCGAGTATCGGACGGAAAAGCTTCCAAGCGCTTCGCTCATGGAATCGTAATACCTTCGTCGTCTCCCCATGAACCGCGATCATTTGTTCTTCAAATGGTCAGTCCCTCACTTTTATCTATTTCGCCACCTTGGCGGCAGTGGTCCGGAACCTCGCGGTCATCAGATCTCGTTTGAGATATTGGTCATGCCTGGGCTTATTGCCTCTCTCCAACATATGAGAAATTCGCGGTTCTCGCTGGATCGTAGTGTGTGGGGAAGGTAGATTTATGAAAATGGTAATTTCTTTGGGCTGTCATCGCACTTAACCCTCCGTCATTATCTGATAAGAATCTCTTCCTAGTCATACATTCCAGATTTCTTCTCATAGTCTTTCTTCAACGTCGGTAGATTCAGAAAGGTACAGATCTTTTCTCTTGTCATTCATCCCATGCATTATGGCATCCAACTTGCCTCTCCATACGGTCACATATCTTGTCACCCATGATCCTTTTCCTCCTGGCTGCTTTCCCTTGAAAAGTGTAGTGGAGCTGATATTGTATTTGCCAGTTCTCTCATCAACCCCGCCTTCAAGACTTTTCTTTCATGAATGTCTCCAGCGATGAAGCACTAGATGAGTTACCTTGATGTAATTACTTAAAGCAGACACACTCATGTCCATCCGGGTCTTCAAATTCATCCAGATCTGCAAACCCTTCAAAGAACCCCTGAACTTCCTGTTTATATAGCCTTATCTTCCTCGTTGAATACGACATCTCTTCTCTCCTGCTGAGAGATTGTAAAGAATCTAAAGTAGGCCTTCACTAATCCTTCCTTGGCATCAACCCAACCATATGGTAATGACCACGTATGGGCTGCCATATCTCTCAAAGAAAATGGAAGATGTGCAACTTTGCAGACGCAATTCTCCGGTCTCACACCATTTAGTTTCACCAGATTCTCCGCCATCCCAGAAATCTTCCCAGTGCTCGCTTGGGTCTTCTAGCTGGATGACCAAGAACCATGTCATTTCAAACTATTGTAATCAAGGTCGGCTTTAGTTCTAAATTATTTTGCATCCACGTAGGCTTCGTCGGTTTCTCGTGGTATCACTCTTCCGACACAGCCCAAATCCTCCACTTCGGTAAGGTAATGGAGGCCGCTGTTGTCCCTCTGTCTACCATTCCGTCGTTCTCTTCATTCCACATATAGCGTCATTTCTTGTCTTTCTTAAGCTCTGTAGTGCCTTCCAGTTCAGTATTCGCTGGAATCAGTCGAACTTTTCCAGTGGATAAAGGTTTTCCAAATCAAAAACACACTCGGACATTGTGATTAGTCAAAACAAATATTTTCTACATGGTTGAGTTAAAGATTAGCGGCTGATGTAGCCATTGGTCGGAAAAAGTCGGTTTTTCTTTTCAAGCTATAGTTATCCAAATTAGATATTTCCTTCCTTTTCTGTCTTAATACGGATTCACGAATTTTTCAATCCTGCGAGACTGGCGCCTATAAAACTTGTTGTCTTTTCATATAGACTAAAACCCCTTCAAATTAATAGATAATTATAAGAGTTTATATCTTCTTTCAATCCATGTTACTGATAATTTGTTTGATAAAATAAATTTTCTCTGAATGTTCATGATTTAAAAAATATGGTTCAAATTATGACATCAGTAAAAGTGCACAGCTATAGGAAGTAGCAAATCGAATGTAAGTCCGTATCATCTCATGTAATGAGTGAAAGAATTGCATCAACTACCACAACTAATAAAATTTGAACGTTATTTGGACTAAAAACCTATAGTGAAGTGTTTTATCTAATCGTGGCTCAACCCCGTGATTCATGTGGGTTTATCCCTTCCTTGATTATATCTAAGTTTAACACTGGCAAGATTAGAACTTTACCTTAGATTAAGGTGAACTCTCCTGATTATTTATATTAGAGAATGATTAATCTCATAACTCAATTCATGAGTTTAAACAGATTTATCAAAATGAACTGTGGTTAGTAGTTCGCCAATTATGAGTCTAACATACCGTGAAAAGAATTCTCGGGCCTCGTGAATCTGCCTCTGTCAGAGCATCCTGATATCAGAGGATACATTTCAACTGGTATTAGGTAATTACCATTGAATCTATTCATTCAAATGGACACCAATTATAAACCAAACCCAAATTACTTCCTCCTGCACAGTGTGAAAGACTCAGAATTGAAATCAAATTACAGAAGTACGCTTCAACATTACTTATCATAACCAAGAATGTGGATACACTGATCATGCACTAACCACTCAGAATTGCAATAAACCGAGAAGAAATGATTACCTAAATTCTCATTAGATTTCATAACTGTGCAAAGAATACTTAAGAAAATAATAGAACTGAAAACTAGCCTCTTACCTGCCTCTGATAGTTTTGATTCAAATAAGAAAATGAAACTAAAAAAATAAAACTACTTAAAGAGAGACTGAGTCTCTTCCTTTTCTTCTCAGTAAAGGGAAGACATAAACTGTTTTACTTAAAGCTATTCATTATATTAAAAAAGAATCTGGGCCAATCCGAATGTCTGTGTATTCAAAAGAAAAAGCCCAACAAGATCATCTCATGCTGTCGCTTAATTAGGTCATATGTCACATTCTTCTAAGTTTGTTGGTCATAGAGACATGACTTCTCTTCATCGTCGATCATCGCGACTCCATTTCTTAAGTTGCAACCAATTTGTCTTACAACCGCCAGACCATATTAGTCGCACCTCATTTTCCTGTTGTTCCTTCAAAGGCTGATGTCACACCTCATTTTC
Organism: Tetrastigma voinierianum; assembly: GCA_016808115.1. NCBI lineage: Eukaryota > Viridiplantae > Streptophyta > Magnoliopsida > Vitales > Vitaceae > Tetrastigma > Tetrastigma voinierianum. The sequence goes on from JAEQBH010008955.1 coordinate 8,841, forward strand.
TCGTTGTTCCTTCCGTTGATATGTCGCGACCGCCATAGGCTGCCCAAAGATCATTGTTCTATTCTTCCAATGAGTCATATATCGTTTTGTGTCATACCACTTTCTGTTTCAGGATGGATGACTTCGCTGCTCAGGACTTTCGATTTCGGGTCGCGAATTGTGTCGCGGTCTTCGCCTTCATGATAGCTTAATTTCTATGTCACAATCTCATAAGATGTCGGACCCTTTTCATATTCCATTTCTTTTCCGCTTAACCAGTCAGTACGTCAGAATAAATTTCCTCCTTCCTGACTGATTTCAAAGGTCGCTGTAATCTCTATGTGTGTGAGCAACCTTTAATTTCTTCGTCACTTCAGTCGCCACCTTAATGAGTGGCTCAGACATCATTTTTAATCCTGATTGTAAAAGGTCGCAGTTCTGGTGGTGTTTATTCGCTATTGTTTCATGGAATCTTTTTCTTCAAACCTCTATTGTCAAAGACCCTTGAATATTCGTTTTTATAAAGTTTGATACATCAGGTAGAACACAGACATTATTGAGCCGATTAAAAACTAGTTGCAACCTCTTTTTCTTTTTTTGCATAGTCTTTGGGGTTTATGTAGATTTCACGCCTTACGCATCTTGTATAGTCAGCCATGGATTGAGCTCCAGAGGCAGCGCCGCGACATCAGCGGATGTTCACATGAATTTTTCCTGATTATTTCAGAGTTCTCACCACATTTCTTCGTCGCGAACTCTTCTTCAAGTCACTCATCACTTTGTTCAAGTTTTCATTTTCTTCAGTCAATTTTGATGGTAGACTGAAATGGATAGAACTGTGCCTTCACAAGACTTAAAGTCTCGCAGACCACCCCACAGTCGTTTCTTCCATTTTTGAAAGGTAAGATTGAAGCCGGCTTGGAAGTTATGCAAATGAAATACCCCTGAGTAAAATATCTGAGTTATAAATGAAATCAACATTTATCTCGTATACCAAAGATTAAAAATTGACGAGTTTAGACTCATCAAATTTCAAACTTAAAATCTTGTTTCTGTCTTCACAAAGAGAAGAAAGAATTGTTTAATTCGGGAAAACTGAAGAAGTTTAAAAATTTTTAAGGGACATTTTTCCTCGATTCATACCACGTTTTTTTATTCCACCTTTCCGTATGGAATTAAGAGATACCAGCATCATTTTAAATTTCACTTGATTCAAGAATAAGACATGGTATTATGTCTGATCATACAAATTTTTTTGAGAACTAATGATTAAACATTTTTGGTCTCAAGAACAAAGTCTTGTTCTCAAGGTGTAAAAGTGTGTTCTCTCAACTTTTTGTATTGTATGTTTAATGGAAGCTAACTTTCCTCGGGAGTTTGACTATTTTGTCAGTCCTATAGGCTTGTTTTCATATTGATTCCACCAATAGGTAAATTCAAACCTTCTCTAAAACAATGAGGTCTGGCTTGTAAATGTCAGGGCTTGTGTAATTAAGAGATGACGAAAATTTTAGTTGTAAATCACCCGCCCACTCTTTTCTTCTCTATACTATTTCAGCCACTAACTTTCACCTTTTTCTTCTTTGTTCTTCCTTGGCTTCATTCTCTTCAATCTTTAGCCTGATTCTATCTTCATGTTGAATTCTTTAGGAATTTCTCACTTCCATATGCACTTTATTCAAAGCTGGGGCTTCTTGGTTAAACTCTTGCTTATGTTTTTCAGATCGTATCAGTGCAATGTTTTTTGGTTTCTCTGGGGTTGACATTTAGAGAACTTTGTATACAGTAACTCATAACAAGGTATTAGGTACTAGGTGGTTAAACACCCTTAAAGCGAGCTAATTCAGCAAGGAACAAAGCCACAAGACAAAAAATTATTCTGTTTATCAGAATTTTTTATGGTTTTTAAGCTTCCTCACCTCCTTCATCAGAAAATTGGAATATTTTCCCCAACTTGTTTCTTTCTTTATAAGAACTTTTCCTGAATTGAACCCGTGGATAATTTTGGGCTCTTTTGCTTCAGAGGTTATTGCAAGGAAGTACTCCCACTTAGGTTTTCATGAGCGTGTTATCAAGAAACAAGGCTTATTCGCTCAAATCACAATCAGATAATATGCTAAGAGAGATCAGGGTAGGGCTTGAAAAAAAGTTCAATCACAAGGATGGCCTCTATCATTATTGTCACACCAAGATTTTCATTTCAATCTATAATTCAAGAAGTTCTTGTGATCACACTCTTGAAGTCTGAATTTCCCAGAAGACAGTTCCTCCAATTTTCCTCAAAGTTCAGGTGTTTTTAGTTTAATTCTGGCGTATTATTTCTTCAAGGACTTGTGATTTATTTACCGCCTTACCACATTATCAACCAAGTATTTTGTTCGTCAAGAATAAATCAAATCCAATTTGGTGAATGAGATTTAGCTAAGACTGGCAGACGATTTCAAATTAATCATTCACGCCGATTCTTTTCCAAACTGGTTGTTCCTCGGGGAAAACGCACTATTTTACTGATTCTGGTAACACAGAAAAGGCATCATTTATTTATTTATATGTGCAAATTAAAAAATTATCACAAACAAAAATTTCATATATCATAACATCAATCTCGTAGACATCTGTTCTATCCACACCAAATTTATTCAACAAGTGAAAAGTTAATTTGACCCAAGGTAAACAAAAAGTAATCCTGTAAATGAAAATTCAATCAAACAGGACGCTGAAGATTTAACCAACATGATTCCCATTTGAGAATAGTATATATTGACAAACATGCAAATGAAACTGCAGCTTCCTTCTTCAGAGTCTTTTGTGTATTATGCCTGGAGAGATCTCACATCAAAACCCAGCTCCTCGCTGGACTAAACTAGGGAATCTCATTTCAAGGTAGCTTCGTCTTCTTTTCATGTTAGGGAAATCCTTCTTCGCTTTCTTTGGTGAGGTTTCACATATCGTTTAGTTTGCACTCACTTAACCCAGCTGTCTCATTTCCCTTCCCCACCGATTAACCTGCTCCTTTTCCACCAGATATTCAAAAGCAAATGAATAAGTTCCCGATTAGTAGATCAAGTCCATATGGTTTCGTTCATGTTTTTCCTTTCTATACCATCATTATTATCTTCCAATCATATCTTCTTTTCTTCATTAGCCTCTCAAAACTCCTTGAACAACAGTTCATATATATGTTTGAACCCATCAATCATCCTTAAAGAGACAGGTAATAGTTTTCCATATTTCTCTATCTCTTCCTTCTATGAGTTGTTCAATTACCCGCGATCCCTTTGAATTTATCGTGAAAAGCCTCAGTATTCGCTGTTCCTATTCTTCCACTCATCTTTCTTCTTATTCAGCCTCCTCCATAGTGCTCTCTTTCTCTTTCCGATTCTTTCCAATGGCTTCCATATCCTGCTTCCTTTTTCTTCTAGTCAGCCTCCATAAATTCTTCTGATCCTGTCGCTTCTCCTGATTAAGTTCTTCCTATTTTTCATCGCTTCGAGCATTTCATGATTTTAGTATTTCTTCTTTCTGCTTTATCCTTTTCTCAAGCTGAGCGGTGCACTGCTCCTCGTGATTCAGAATAAAGGATGTCGGCAAGCTACTCCTCGAGAGGTTCTTCTTCTCTGCTCCCATGACGCCGGTCCCTGCAAGACTCCCTCCATTTCTCTCCGCCGCCGCATTTTGTTCCCGCTTCTCTGCTTCTCGCATCTACCACCCATCACTCTTTTGCCTCCTTCCCAGGGGGTCCCCTCCTGTCACCCCGTCGTGAGCCAGAGGAAACCCCGGTGACACCTTCTTTCTTTCTCCTCCCACTTCCCTTCACCACAAACTATTCATTTATTTTTCTGATAATTTAAGTTTTCCAAAACTCTTGTATTTAATCATGCTGAAAGCTCTCAATTTAAACACTTCATTATTCTTCTTATCATATCGAAGGGCACCCAAACTCCTCTCACACAAACAATCATCCTCTATCTCACCATATTTCGTATAGAATCTCTATAAGAGTTGAAAACCCCGGTGTGTTTGTGCTCGCAAAGAACCCCAACCTCCTTTTTTTTTCTGTTGGCTTAGAAAATGGGGAAAATAATTTGTTAAAACTCCTTTTCGTGACAAAATTTTCGTCACATCAATTGTTCCACAATTCTTTAGCTTTTCCAAATCAAGTTTTTCTTCTTCTCATACTTTCCTGCACTTTACATCCTCCTGGTTGGTTTCCTTTTTCAACATTTACTTCTTCCTCAAAGATTTTTCCGATTGAATCTCTTCTACCGTCGACATTTTCGTGCATGATTTGCTTTGACGGGCTATTAGATTAAATACTACTTCCTACACACATGATTAGAATAGATTGCTAGGTATTGGTCGAGCTCGTTCTAGGGTTTCCAAGTGATTCATGGATGTAGTGGGAGAGGTTGGATGAATTATTAGTAAGCTAATGAATTTGAAGGGAATACATCAATAAATGTCAAGACAAATGATAATGGAGTCGCGACATTGCTATCGAGCCCTGTAAATTAATGATTTTCAATTAATTTTAATTTTTTAACCGCTGACTACCAAAATGAGAGGTTTTAAAATCCACTTTGAGCTCTAGTTTGATCATTTTGATCATAATCTTCTAAATTTTGTTGTGATCTCGTTGGGAATGCCGGCAGTGGAAATTTTATAAGTTAGAACATAAAAATGTTCTTCCCTTCTTTAATTCAATGACCCGGGCCATTATTTTGACTTTCTTCCATTTTTATTTTTCACATCCAGCATCTTGATTGCAACTTTTGATTAATGTTTTACCAAAACATAAACACTAAATCACAACAATTTCAATTTCTATTCACAATCTAATCAAAACAATCTATAACTTGAGATCGATTCATATTATAAAAATTCAACAACTTCACAGCATCACGTCAAATTTGTTATATAATCAAAACAAGATGTACTTCAAACTTTCAATCATGTGTTATAATCAAAGACAAAATTTAAAATCAAATCAAGAAGAATAATATACACTCTCAAGGTCTCTTATGCCGATTAGTTTCATCAGATGTTCTCCTTTCGCAATCTCACATTGTTCCTAGTGGTAAACTTAAAAAGATTTTACTCATACTTCTTCTAATCAATGAATGAAGAAAATTCATACAATATTATTAGAATTTTAAACACACAAATTTTTAAAATCATAATACAAGAAAAAATTAAAACAACCGTGTGGACTACTTTCCACAAAGTCAAGCCAATTTTTAGTTCTCAATGACTTTCGCCATTGTTCATTTTCTTCACTTCCTTATTCAAACAAGGGTTACCTTCCACTTTTTTCTCCCAAGGTAAAGTAATCTCAACACACTTTTGAACCTCCCCACTTACCGCCGTTCTAAGTGTCGCCTAAACTGTAGTTATATCAATGTAAATGGTCCACCTTATCGATTTCACCTTTCCTTTGTGCAAAAAGAGCCCAGAACTGGTTGAGTAACAAGACATGATCTCCGCCTTGAATTCCTTCTCCTGTAATTCTGTTGACTGGTGCTATTTGATTTGATCCGATTCGCACCATCATGTTTATTTCAACCTTCCACGATTTAATCGGTGTAGCTTCATCTTCCTAAGAAAGTTTTAAAAATCAAATTGCTTAACGCCCACATAGTTTTATATATTCTCAGCTCCGCGATGTAGGTGACAAGTTCCAGTAAAGACAAGCCTGTAAATGGGGACATTCCAATGGGAGTTTTAAAAGCGCCCCGTATGCCCAGAAAGTGCACTCAAGCTTTCCTCTAATGCATCTTTGTGCTCAACCACGCCTTAAAAAATTTCTTTATCCTCTATGCAAAGTCTCACTCTTCCCCATCAGTTCAGATGATGTGCCAGTTTATAATAAAAGTTGAGCACGACCGCTTATAAAGAGCTCCTGTCAAACACCTATTTTGGGTAAAATGGCCTCCATATCAACAATTACGCTCGGGTGTCCCAATCAGCTAGAATTATTTTAAAATCCTATTAGACCGTATTGGCATCATTCTGGATAAGTTACGTCAATCCATTTCCTTGATACACAATCCACAAATTAGAGAGGAAGATATAGCTTCAAACGAAATCGGGAAGGCAACCTGGTAACCATTCCCGAAAGATCAAACAATCACCGTAATCACCGTGATACACTGCAGGCATCTCATGCCTGCATTATATTTCCCATTCTTCAGATTGATCACATAACTTCACCTATTCAAAATTAGCCCCAAAATAGAGGTTTAATAAATTCCTGACTTGAGGAATTCTCATGGATGTTTGAGCCCTCTCGTAAAATGTCCTCCATATGAGATGCATGACATTCTTGAAATCTTGCTTGTTTCATCTTCTGCACATCTCTTTAGGAATTGATTTGAGTCTCTTTTAAACAATAATGGGTCATCCCAGACAGTACCCATTGTCACCCTTAGCTTTTTTCTCTCACAGCTGACTGGTGCAGACTCATGTGTTTAAGAAGTTCACAACATCAAGACAACAGGTGATCGAAAGTGACAATCGGAAATAATCATTATCCGGAAATTTTCTTCTATTTTCTTCCTTCCTCTCAGACAATGGAGGTTATTTCTTACGTTTATCACCATCAAGAATAGTCACAAATCCTTCATGTTTTCTTATTTCTAAATCACCATGCAATAATAGTACCCACCGATCGGCCTAGCTTTGATTTCTTTTTAAGAAGAGTTGATACTGATCACGCATGATCGCTATGTATAACATGCTGGACCTCAAATATATGGCTTGCGAATTTATGGGGCAATATTATTATAAAGATTCTTTAGTAGAGTAATTTTCTGGAAGCTCATATTAGTGTTTTTACAGTAGATAGACGGCCTTTGAACACTTTCTTTCATTTTTCGTCCCAATACGTCCCATTTCAGAAAATCACCGGCATCACACATACTTCAAATTCCTCTGTCTAACTGTCACACACATGGAACTTAACTAGTCTGGATTGATTTTTCAAATGCATTATGGCATGATTCATCAAAATAGAACTTAGTGATCTTTTTCCAATACACCGCATAATGGGTCTGAAGTAATTTTTGAGAAATTTCCGATAAATCTTCTATAAAATCCAAATATTATTCATGAAACTTCTATAATTCTCTAACAGAAGTAAGTGTCATTAGATTTTTGTAATTGAACTATTCTCGGTTCACCAAGCCTCGCTTATTAATCATGTGCCCCAAGACAATTCTTCTCGTGAACCATAAATGACATTTTCCCAATTCGTAGCCAGTTCTTGCTCGCACTCAAGTACTATCCCTGTGTTACGCAGTAATCGTCACAAAATCGATCCGCAAGCACCGTAAATCAATAACCACGAAGACCTTGCATGTAACTTTCCTCCGCTGATCAAAATATAGACATCATGCATCTTTGAAGGTACTAGGAGCATTACACAAACCAACATGGTACTTAAAAGCAAAAGTACCAAATGGCTAAAGTGGTTTCCTCACCTTGTATAGCAATTCTGGTTATATCCAGAGTATCTATCAGAAATAAAACAGAGGGTGTCTCACGAACCCATCCTAGCACTGATCAATGAAAGGCAGGGGAAATGATCCTTTCAAGCCACAGATTCAATTTTCTCTGCAGTCAATACACACTTCATCCCATACTGAGGAATCAATTCATTCTTTCTTATTTCGATTTATAAGAATCCACTTCTTTCGAATCCAGGCACCACGTGGCTTTATCAAGAACCATTCACCACGAGATAATATATATAAAACCGATTTAACCATCGGGAATCTATTTTGAAATCTTCTTTTCAACAGAACGTTCACACGCTTCTTCGACTAATAGTTTTCATTATCGTCCGTGCCACGTTTTGTGCATGCAATGAGGGGCTGATACCCTCTTCGCATCCTCAATCGACCAAGCAATCGCTTCCTTTGTATTTTCTCATACCACAGCAACTGCTTCTTCACTTCATCACAATGATATGATAATCCGTTTTCTCTTTCAGTTCTAAAAACTCATATTTTAAACGATCAAGTAATTTTTTCATGTTAGAATCCTTCTTCGACTGAGTTTCCCCTGTGCTTATAGTTAGAGCCATGCGTAGCTACCATATCTTTGATCGCTTATTTATACCAGACCGCTTTCCCCAGTTAAACAAATTAAAGGGAACTTCAATCAAGACTCTCAAGATAACAAAAATACCCATCTCAATTTCATCGATAGGAGCGCTGAAGTTATAATTCGACCACCAACATTTCGGTAGCGTTACAGCTTACAGCCATACAACCGTTCGCGATCGGCAGATCGATGTTCCAACCTGAAAGAATATTAAAATGCACCGTCATTTCCAACTCGAAAGTGTCGGGCCAATTTTTCAGATACATCTATCAGTACCAAATATAAAGGTCTTCCCAGCGAACAAAAGGAACTCGGGGTATCTTCTCCATCATCCGCAGATGATAACAAAATCCATCGAAGATGAATTTCCCAACTCACGGGGTACATTCTAAGAATGCCTTCTGTCATGGCTACACGACCATCGCCCATCTATAATGTAATTGTTGTCGGTATGTTCCCCCAAATTAAGTCTCCGACAACCCGATAGAGGGTATCAAATTTATACTGAATGTGACTATATAAAGCTTTTCTAATTCATATTTTCCTAGATGTGGAATGGTGAACCAGCGTGGTCCTTCATCTTTGGTCATAATTACCGGATAATGGTAATCACAGTAAAGAAATAAGTTTACTATTCTCCCCGCCTATCTTCCTTTTCGGCCAAGATCTCCTTCAAATTAAGATGTGTATAGAAGAGCTGGTCGATTACCTCAAGAATGGAATATTTATTTATTTTCTAGAAAATGTCCAAGAATTTGAAAATCTGCTCTTCTTCTTAACTCCAGCCTTGGGGAAAGCTACACCCAAGGTGTGGTAAGTCAGGTACCCTTCCCTTCTTTCTCTCTCGTCATTACTCTTCTCACTATTCAACTGGGTGCCTTCCTCTCCTTCCTTTAGTCTCTTTTCGCCCTCGCTTCTTCTTCCTTCATTCATACGCTCAAATCCTTCCCACTTCCAATCGACCGCCACGCCAGCCTCGTGGGCTTTTGAAAGTGTCACTGCCAGAATGCACCCCTGTTTCAGCCAGCAGTATTCAGCTGGCCAGCTTTATTTCAGGGTTCTTCCAAATTTTCAAATTGTTAATTAAAGCACTCTTTGAAATATTTCGGTATTAGACTTGAAAGTTTCCCGGTTATACAAGCGCTTCGTTTCAGGAATTGTAATAGCCTTATTACCCTCTATGGTCCGTGCAGGTGATGGTTCTTCTCAAAATGGTCGAGTCCTCCACCTGAGATCTATTTCGCTTACTTATAAGCAAGCTGGCCGAACTGTATACATATCCTCGCTGAGGATGTCATTCATGCTCAGTCAGTAATGCCTCCACCATATGAGAAATTCTCACGTGTTCCTCATCAGTTGGATCAGAAGGTGTGAAGGTTAGGATTCGGGGTTGAAATGGTAATTTCAGCTCGCTCACGATTTCAACCTCCTCGCCATTCATAAGAATCTTCACAAGAATATCATATTTTTTTCTCATAAGTTCTTTCCATCGCCCTATTTCATGAGTTATCATGTATCTTTCTCTCATTGTCCATCCTATGCATTATGGCATCCAACTTTATCATATTACGATTCGCTTAGATTCACTTTCCTGTTTCGAAAACTTAGATGGAGCTTTCATATCGATTACAAGTTCTATCAAATTTCACATTTAGTTAATGTCTACAAAGATGAAGCATCGATAATGTTCTTAGATAGATATCATTTAAAGCATGATACACTGCTATGTCCATCTGGTCTTCAAATCTCATATTCCATGCATCTATAATCGATGAGCTAAAAGTCATCTATTTAAGTCCGATTTTTCGATTATTTTATTATAAAAAAGGTCGGGACATTTATGTGCGTGAATATGGAATACTTCACCAAATCACGTGTGCAGAATCTAAAGAGTGAAATATGTAGCGAGCGTAATGTGGCTGAGCAAAGACTGACAATCGGTCAAGGAAATTGCAAAGCAGAGAGGTGCAAAAGGATTAAAGGATTTGATATATGGAAGCTCTTACAGAATCGAATACATATTAAGGTTGCAACTACAAAAAGCTCCACGCAAATGAAGCAGATCAGATAGAACGAGCAGGCTGAAAACTCAAAGTCAAGCAACCAGAATTGATGAAGAAGAAGACATGATGTCGCCGGCTACATCATTCGTAGGTCGCGTACGTAATTAAACTCCAAGACAAAGGGACAACGCAGGTCAGACACCAAAAAAGAAGGCATAAGATAAACAATCGGAACAACATTTATGTCGCGCGAGATTCGATGCGTGGTACGGCAGATTAACATCAATCGGCAGTCGCACACGCTTTGGTAGAAATCAAGGTCACATCATTCAAGATGGCGACATCATTGAATGGTGGCGACATCAGTCTGACCCGAAAAGAAGGTCACGACAATACTTAGTTTGTCGCGACATCAATTGCAAAGACTTGAGGTCGACATCATTCGCTTGATCCACGACAAGCGAAGCAAAGGAGCGAGTCGCGACATCATAAAAGTCGCGACATCGGCTACAAAAGACGGTGCGACAACGTGAAATTTATCGCGACATGAATCTGAAGGTAGGTCGCGGCCGTCGGTGAATTTGTCGTGACATCAGTTCAAAGAAAGAATTGGCGACAAGATCATTTGTCAGCGACATCGGTTCCACCAAAGACATGTCAGCGACCAAACAAAAGGCTTCTGCTGACAAAGGCGAGACAACGAGTCGCGACGAAGAATTGATGTATGACATCAACAACTGGCCCCAGACCGGGTTAGCGAGAGTCAAAGAGGTGCATCGAAATTAGGACCAACTTGAACCCACATAAATATGCCAGCCTCTTTGAAGGAGCGACTCTTGGCGACAGAAAGAGATATGGAGTTCACTTGAAGGCTCACATGTTTTTGTTTCTTTTCTTTCTTTGTTTTATTTTAAGATTAGTTCATTATTTTTGTTTTAAATTTGGATACGAGCGTTGTTTGTTCAAAGTTTTAGTGAATGTAGATTTATATTTCTTCAAATTATTATGCAGTTGTTTGAATTCCGACAAATTTTGGATTTGAACTGAGTTTCCTCATTGGTGGTTTTCTTGATCGTGACCAATGTGTAGTGTAATCGGTGGTTTAGAAACCCCGACTTCCATTGAAATGACTACATCGTCGAAATTATCTTTCTTCGCGAGAATTTTATTCATTGATCTTGAACCGGTTTGGAAATCTACTTCTTTGGTTTTGTTTATTGTGGAATTGATCCCAATATCATTATCGCCCTACCCATAAGCGGTTGGCCTCAAACTCAGTTTCAGAGGAGGCCATCCCCGGGTGACCTGGGAAGGCATTCACGAGGAGTGATGAGCAATTAGAGTGGACGGAGTATCTGAACTGCTGTGGTGATTAATAATATACAATATTGATTAAATTGATAAAATCTTCACTTGGAGACAAGAATGGAGTTGAGCGATTTATCAATTTCATAAACATCTGAAAGTTCGCCTGGTCGAATAAGTGAATTCAATCCGTGTTAGCAAGGATCTAGTCAAGAAAGATGACCTAATTTCCCAGGAAGAGAAACGATAAGTGTAAATCATTACAATGACTATAATTTAGGATTTCGGGTTGCAGGTTGAGTTGTGGGTATGAAGTATTGAAAAAAAATGCAACAGGCAGCCCGGATTAAAGGTTATCTAACCCACGAAAACGTCTTGAAAAGCGATTCTCGAGGTTAGATAGTGACGACCAAGGACTGGAAGATCATTTGCACTTTCATACTCCTTAGTTAGTTTTAAATGCATGGTTCATAAAGCAAAATTACAGTGCAATCTGTAGGAATTGATGTTTCTAATAGCTTTATTTTAAGTAAGTACTGTGGCGATGCTATTTAATCTAAATTTGTTATTTTATTATTTCAGCACATTCAATTCATTTGTTATTGAATTCAATTCTTTTTAGTTTCCATTATTTTATGGCTTTCAAAGTGATTCAAATTGTCTATCATAATCCCAAAATATTATAGAGCTTGAGTGGTCGGGGTAGTTAAGTTAAATTCTTGAATGTCACATGGGATAAATATCTGGACTAAAATCCATATTACTTGTTCGACCTGTGCACTTGAATCATGGATCAACATCAAAAGGAAATGTATCTATTCTTGAAACCATTTATATGGTATACTTGCAAAGGAAATATAATCAACAAAGTTTCATAAATGTCTGGGGATTAGATAATAGTCCTTTGGTAATAGTGTCATAAATTTGTATATGTCTTTTGGTCCAATGAACAAGTTTTTGGCGCCGTTGCCGAGATCGAAAGAATTTAGTAGATCGATATTCGAGGGCCAGAAAGAAGAAATACTAATTTGGACATTTAAAAGAAAAAGAGCAAGCCAGTTTTCAAGCGTGGTTATTTTTTAGCCACCTAATAATCTTTAACAAACCGTAATAGTAGAAAATATTTTGTGGCTTGACTAATCCTATTAATGTGAATATGTTTTGATTTAGGAAAACTTTAATCATCAGGAAGCAGAACTGCGATATAGTTCAGTGGATAATGAGATAGAGAACACTCGGAAGCAGGAAAAGCGAAAGGGTAGAAGCTTCGGCTATGGCGGATGAAGGCAAGACAGTGAAGGACAAGAAACGGCTGACGAAGGCCTCCAATCACTTGATACAATGGAGGACTTTTGGAGACCTATTATTCGGGATAGATACTCTGCAATCAGGAGCGACCCTCTGATTGATACAAATAACTTTGAAGCTGAAGCCGACCTTGTTGCAATGGATTCATTAACAACGGTTCTTGGTCGTATTACAAAAGACCCAAATGAGCACTTGGGAAGGTTTCTCAGGATGGCAAACACAGTGAAGTTGAATGGGGTGAGACCAGAGGTCATAAAATTGCATTTATTCCCATTTTCTCTAAGAGATACAGCAGCCACATGGTATGAATCTCTACCATATGGATTACTGTTGATACTTGGGAAGGAGCTTAATAAACCTATTTGGGTAGATTCTTCCCCCATCACTCACCTCGAGAGAGAGAGGAGGGAGATAATTGTGTTTGATGGGGAAGATGAGAGCCTTTGTAGCATGGGAGGAATTCAAAGGTTCTTTGAAAGATGCCCGATGCATGGAATAGACTTGAAGACCCGGATGGACATAGTGTATCATGCCTTGAATGATACATCTAAAGGGCATTATTGATGCTTCATCTTGTGGAGCATTCAATGTAAAGTCTTTGAAGAGGCAAGAGATCGATTGAGGACTGGCGAAATGCAATATGAAAGCTCCATCGGAGTTTTCAAGTAATTAAGCGAGGAAGGAAGATGAGTCATGGGCGAGCAAGATGTCGCTGGAGCAAAGTTTGATGCCATCATGCATAGAATGGATAAAGCAAAGAGAAGATGCACCTTTAGCTCATAGAATATGACGGTCGAGAGGAACTATTGAGGAGGAAGTCTTGATGTACCTTGAAGGCGTTTTTATGATCTTGAGGAGGTTAAGTACTGGGGAGCTAAGTTGTATCACTTCAAACCCAAATCCTAACACACCGACACACTATCATCCAGCCTTGAGGAACTAGAAAATTTTCATATGGTGGAAGGGGCCTCACAAGGCCCAGGCATGGACGAATTCTCAGCGGGGATATCGACCAACCACAAGGTTCCTACCGCGGCAATAGGGAGGTGAAAGAAATAAAAGCAGTACCCAGTCGAGGAGGCTCCAACCATTTGAAGATCCAAATGCTGCAATTCATGGGGACAACAAGAAGTGAGTAAACCTTCATGAAGAACCGAAAAGTTGCGAGAATTGGAAGCCTCAGTACCAGTTCTCGGAATTTTTGAAGACCACTTCATGCCTCCTCGAGCACGGAGACCTGAGATAGGGCAAGCGGCCACTAGGCACGCAAAACCAGGATGAAGATGCCTTTCCTAGTGACCACGAAGGAGAATCATAAAGGCGCATGGTATGGCTCGAGGAAGTGGGAAAGACTTGGTGGAAAGAGACTGACAAGATTAAAGCTGACAAGGAAAGGAAGGCGAGACAATGCTGAAACAACGGAGAAGGAAAGAAAGAAGGCAGCACGGAAAGAAGGAAGCAAGAAGAAAACCCGAGAACAATGCACTGTAGGTCCATTTCCGGTAAATCAAAAAGATAGAGGAAGCAGTTTACTGGAGTTTTGAAAACCTTTCGAAGGCGGAGATGCGGTATGCCTTTCACATAAGTGGTGACTCAAATGCCATACATGCAAAATTTTGAAAGACATCTTGAGCAAAAGAAGGAAGGTGCGAAGGAATTGTGAACTTATTTGCGACTTGCGATCTTGTGATCAAGACACGAGAAGGAGATGAAGGATCCGGGAGCTTATCATTCCACACACCATTGGAGAGTTTGAGTTTCGAGAAAGCTCTGTGGCTCAGTGCCGATATCAATTTAATGCCCTAATGCATTTGCCAAGAAGTTAAGTTTGGGGAGCTTACTCCACCTACCCATTTCCCCTCCCGAATGTGAGATAGAACTACTGGCTAAACACAGGAAGGAATCATAGAAGATGTCTTTGACCAAAGGTGGGAAAGTTTATTTTCTGGAGTTGACTTCATCATCTTGGATATGGAAGAAGATTCAAGTCCCTCTGTTTGTTGGAAGGCCATTCCCCTTGCAAGCTGGAGCGACTCTGTCCGATATGCAAAGGGAATTCTCACTCTTAGAGAGTTGGAGGCGGTGACTTCAATTGTCGAAGTTTGAGGAATTTAGACATAAGGAAGATATCAAGTCAATATAGAGAGAGGAATGTATGTCAGCAATTCTGATTTTATTATGATTAGGAATTCCCAACTTTCAATGAATGAAGAAGAGATGAATTTCCAGTATCTTGAAGGTTTTGATTCAGATTTTTTGCACATCAGTTTACATTATATTGAAAAAGTGAAGAGTCTTGAACAAAATGGGTTGAAAAAAAGAGACAAAAATAAAGAAAAGGAATTTCATCAAGAAACCAGTGAAGAAGGGCTAGTTTTAAAGGAGTTGCCAAATCATTTAAAGTATGCTTACCTGGAGCTGCCGAAGAGTAAACCAGTAATAATTACGCTGGGCTTCGATTGATCTTGAGGAACGATTAGTTCTTGGAAATTTTAAGGAATCATAAGAGGAGGTTTATAGCTTGAGTACATTGAAGAGTTAAAAGGTAACCAGTCCATCAGTAATAAATGCAAATACTCTTTGAGAGAAAATCTGAAAACCATTTGTTGAACATCGAAGAATGAATCCATTAATGAAAGAAGTAGTTAGGAAGGAAGTGCTCAGATAAGTTTAAATCTTTTTGGTTTTATCTATGCAATTTCGAGACCAGTCCTTGCGTTAGCCCGGTCCATGTGGTTCGAAGAAGGTGGATTTCTTGTGATTTGCAATGAAAGAAATGAATTAATTCCAACAAGAACGTGTGGGGATGGAAGTATGCATTGATTCACGAGCTGAATACAACAACCGGGAAAGATCATTTTCCTTTACCCTTCGTGATCGGATCATTGGAGCGATTAAGCGAGACACCCTCATTTTGTTTCTTGGGCGGAGTGTCGAGGCTCTGACCAGATTACGAGTACACCTGAGGACCAAGAAAAGACCACGTTCACATGCCCACTATGGAGTGCCTTTGCAGCGAAGGATGCCGTTTAGGTTGTGCAATGCTCTGCTACTTTCCGGTGATGTATGATGTCGATGTTCTCGGATTTAGTTAGAAGTCCTTGGAAATTTTTATGGATGACTTCACGGTGTATGAGTATAGTTTTTCAGACAATGTCTGAAAAACACGGGAAACGATTACTTCAAAGATGCAAGGACAAAGCGGCTAACTAAATTGGGAAATGTCATTTCATGGTAGCAGGAAGGTATTGCTCTTAGATTATAAGAATTTACCCTTTCTGGGGCTAGAAGTGGACCAATCCAAAATTTCCATTATCAAAACCCTTGCACCTCCCACAACAGTAAAGGGGATAAGGAGTTTCTTGGGGCATGCTGGATTTTATAGGAGATTCATCAAAGACTTCTCAAAGATAGCCAGGACCACCTATCTGGATTCTTGGAGAAGGACACAAGTTTAATTTTGATGATTCTGCCAAGGCTACCTTTGAAGAATCAAAGTCAGATTGGTTCAAGCACCTATCATGGCTGCACGAGAATGCGGATCGGGATTCGAAATAATTGTGATGGCTTGATGATTTGCATAATGGGGGTTGCAATTGAGACGAAAGAGAAAGAGAAAATATTCGAGCCATATACTATGCTAGCGAGAACTTTCAATGAAGCACAAAGAAAACTATTCTGGCGAAAGGAGATGCTAGCCATAGTGTTTGCTTGCAGAGAAATCCAGGCCATACATTTAGGATCATGTTATAGTTCACACGGACCATCACGGCCATCGAATATCTAATGTCAAAAGGAAGCTAAGCGAGAGGCCGATAAGATGGGTGCTACTACTATAAAGTTTGATCACGGAAATTAAAGATAAAAGGGATGTGACAATGTGATAATTTGATCACTTGTCCAGAGTAGAAAGGAATGAAAGCAGAAAGAGGCGAAATTATGAGAGAATTTCCCATATAAACAATTGTTTAGGTGTGTTCCGAGCTTCCATGGTATCTTGATGTTGTAAGTGGCTTGTGGAGTAGTTCCTCAGGGATCATTCTGTGGCTGAGTGTGCGGGTACTACATACGGGATGACCCGGCTGCTATTTAAAGAGTGCGACATGATTATCAGAATATGTGTGCGGAGAGTAGACAATGTAAATCTTGAATAGATACCAAGCCATCACCATATGGGGGCATTTTTCTAGAAAGAACAGCTCTAAAATACTCAATCTGGATTTTGTGGCCCCTATCTTGGTGTCTTTGAATGGGTCAAATTGTGTGATAGATGCCAAAAGGTTGGAAATATCGCGTGAAATGAAATGCCCTAAGGTATAATGGTTGTTTACAAATTTTTTGATGTATAGGGGCCAGATTTTATGGGACCATTCCCACCATCATTTGGAAACTGTATGTATTCTTCCAAAGCGGTGGATTATGTTTAAAATGGGTGGAAACTGATGGCTTGTTCAGGAATGATGCTATCTACAGTTATGAGTTTCTTACAAAAGAATATTTTAAATGATTTGGAACTTGAACTATCATTAGTGATGGGGGAAGCCATTGCAAACAAAATATTGCAAAACTAATGACAATTATAGGATCAAGCATATAGGAGTCTAGCTTATCATCCCGGACCAGTGGGCGACGGGAGAATTTCAACGGGAGATTAAAAGAATCTGGAAAGGCGCTAAGTTCAAGCGGGAAGAGTTGGTCTTCCCAAACTTGTTGCACCCAGGCTTACGAGGACTGCGCTAAAACTCCATTGGAATGTCCCCATACATAATTTTCTATGGCAAACCATGTCATCTACCTCTAGGCTGGAATATAAAGCTATGTGGGCCATCGAAGCTGAACTTTTTGATTTTAAAATGCAAAGGGAAGGAGAGACAGCCAATGGATAGGCTTGGAAGGCGAAGTAAAGTATACGACAATGCTAGAGACCCAAGGACGAAAACAAAGAATGGCATGATCGGAGGTTCGAGGAGAAAGAGTTCGAAACGGAACAAGTTCTTCTTTTTAACTCCAGTTAGAGTTATTTCAGGGAAGTTAAAAATCAAATGGAATTGGACCATACGGTAGTGTCAAATTACTACATTTGGACGATGTTTTGTCAAGGCGATCTTTGGGGAAGAATTTAAAGTCAGTGAATGGCCAAACGTGCTCGAGAGCGGGGAGGAAAGAAAGAGGAAGAGCTCCGGCTGAGTTTATTGAGAGAGAGAGAGAATCAAAGCGGCAAATCCATTCAGGACTCAAGCGAAGCGGTGATGGGAGGCAACCCATAAAGAATTTTAGTTTCTGTTTTTAGACTTTGATATTTTTTTTTATAATTCATATTGATTTTGATTTCTTCAGTTCTTATAATGATTAGTTAGTACTTGAGAAGTTAATTTTTGTTTAATTAAATCCTTTCTGGAAATTTTGCAGAGTGCTTATGCAGAAATGGCTCAGGCAAGAAGGAACAAACTCCAGTACAACTCCAGCAATTCACAGGAAGGAACGACTTGAAAAAGGGGAGTGTGTTTCTTCCCTACATAAGTGCATTAAAATTTAATGAATAAATGTTTGAATTGATGTATGCGAATGATTTGTTGAATCTGAGAATTTGCGAATTGATAAATAGTGAAAAGCGTATGTTCATTAAATTTGAGGCAATTACGGATAAAGTCATGACAAAACTTATGTCGCGGCGAGCGAAATCGCAACAAAGTTGATCAATACCGTGACTTTCCGATCGATCTTTTGGAGGAAGAGAGCAAAAAAATGAAGTCGACCCAGGTATGTCGCGACGGTTAGAGGTCGCGTGGAACATTTGGGTCGCGATAAAATTGATCCTTCAAAGAGTGGTGGTCGCGACAGCAATAATGTCATAGGATGCACGTGTCGCGACTTCGGGATGACTTGTCCTCCCACAGATAATTCATGTCGCGACATCAAAGAAAAGTTTGCCCGGAATTTGGGCAACTTTACGCCCTAAATTTAATAGCGTACTAATAACAACAAAGTGAAGTCGCGACAGCTACTCAAATAAATGAAATAATAAATAACCCACAATCATAATTGAATTATAACTGTTGAGAAGCTCCTTTAATATATTTCCTTGAAGCAAATTGACTTTTTCACCTTCGCGTATTCCAGTTACAAATCTCACAAACACGAATCAGAGACTTATTCCTCTGAGCCTTTCAATTTCTCTAATGGCCGAACCTCTGATCCTCATCCCAAATCTGAGTGAAATCATGGAGAACATGCTCAACCCGAAGGGGAGGTTCATCTGGAACCTACAGTGGAGAAATATTGCGTCTGAACAACTGAGTTGACCGAGTTCTGAGGCGCGAGAGGAGAAAGGGAAAGGAGAGACCTTGAGAAGAGGAGG
The DNA here is from genome assembly GCA_016808115.1 of Tetrastigma voinierianum. Taxonomy (NCBI): domain Eukaryota; kingdom Viridiplantae; phylum Streptophyta; class Magnoliopsida; order Vitales; family Vitaceae; genus Tetrastigma; species Tetrastigma voinierianum. The sequence goes on from JAEQBH010008955.1 coordinate 27,897, forward strand.
AGGATGACTTCATTTTCGAGGAAAACACTCATTACATGGAAGAAACCTTATACGAAGGGATTTATAGGAGAAAGAGATTCGAGTCATCTCATCTCCCCGTTCGAAGAGTTGATAGAGCAAAGAAAGTGGGGAAAGTCTGCCTTGAACATCGAAAAACGGGTTATCACGGAGTTGTGAAGAATTTTATAAACCCTTTATTTGAAAGGAGAACTGTTTTTCGTCGAGAGGTTGGGTTCCATAGATTTGAGGTATAAATGCGTGTCTGGAGATGGAGGTCAAGCATGGATCGAGTCTGTGAGAAGATAGCAGCCTGGCAGTGAAAAGATAGCGGAGGGTGACGGATAGCAGGTGAAATGGGGAAAGGTTAGAAGAGAAAAGATTATCAATAGGGAGATCGACGAAGAAGCCAAGGTATGGTTTTATTTTACGGCCCCAGGTTCTGGTTCCTATGAAGCATGCGCACGATGAAGGGAAGAGTCATACTCACATGCCATCTGAAGAGATATAAGGCGAATCTTTGGAGCTATTATTGAAAACTCCATAATGAAATATCATGAAGGAAACAAAGAGCTGATTCCACCCATGTATCACCGGGTTATGTATGGGGCTGGTGTGGCAGAAGGAGATTAGGCGAGAAGAGAAAAGAATCTGCTGATGCTTCGCATTAGCCTTTATTTGGGATAATGAGGGGCAGAAAGATGAAGAAAAGGGGTCATGAGTGGAAGCGGACATGGAAATGAAGAGGAGAATACAAAGAAAGAAGGAAACTTTTCGAGTTGAAGACCAAAGGAACCAAAATCCGAACACACAACGGGGAAGGAACGCCTCTTATTTTTGCGAGGAGGGACATGGGACGGATGAAAGAAGTCCTATGGGTTCACGCCCCCTTGGCCGGCTCCCCGATGAGAAGACGGGGGAATTCGAGGAGAACCGGGGAGAAAGCTCTAGGAGCCCAAGAAGATAGCCAAATAATGGAATGCTCATTTCTATGCAGAAAAGTATGGAAAGAAGAGATCAGAGCATTGACGAAATTGAAGAAGATGTGTATATGAAAATTGAATTGAAAAGAAGAGATCACTTGATGGGAAGGCGAACGAGAAAGGAAATGTATGAAGCGAGGACAGAGAAAAGATGAGAAATGGGAAGAGGAGTTGGCGGGAGGGAGCAGCAAGAAAAGATCCTAGAGCATCGAAAATTTCAAAAGGAAATGGAGGAGGAGACCAAGCTCTTTATGGCTGTGACTTAGCCACTGAATCATTCTACAATGTCAGTATGATCGAGACTCTCAACTCCTAAAACTTATCAAAGAAAGGGATACGAGAACAAGAAGCGAGACAAAGGAGCATATCGAGGGGTTCAAATTCCTTTTTATATCCTTTAATTAAGGACTTCGAGAAGAAGATGATAGATAGAGATAAAGTGCTTGATGACAATGATGCCTATAGAAGAAAAAATTGGTTGGAAAACTTGGATTTGATTAACAACAATTTATCCAAATTTTTAGAGGTAATGACTGAAATGGAGAATACAATGGAACAAACTTGGTCAAAGGCAAGATGATTTGAATAAAGTTGATCTCACCCCTAGAGCTAGTTCTTGAAGAACAAATGGAAAGCAAGTGCCAAGGCGAAGAAGAGGACATAAATAGAAATTCCCAAGTTTAACCCAGGCTGGCAGCCCTTGATCTGGATCCTCAGAGGCATCTTTTTTATCTTTCCTCGAAAAAAAAACTTTCAATTGACTCATCCATCTCTTCCTCATTCCCGACTGTTGATTCTCGAAACTTTTACACAATCATGAATAAAATAAGAAATTTGTTTGATGTTGTGTTGTTTGAAGTCAAATTGTGTGTTTACTTTTGCTTTAATTATTAGAAGAATAGCAGTAAGAATTAGCTCAATAATGAAATGATGACATATCATAATATTAACTAATTGATTAGAATATAGCGAACACAACTAATTGAAAAATATAAGGGCTAGTGGCTATAATTTAGATTGAGAGCACCAAAGTACATAAATTATTTGAATTGAGTTGATAAGTCCAAAATTGAGAAAATTATACAAATGAAGGAGCAAAACATATTTTGGGTTTGAATTATAAACGATTAGCGAAACTTGGTGAACACAGGATCAAATAAATCCTCATCAAGCGAGTGAGGTCAAAGGACATCCCTTGGGTTATTCAAGGTGCAAGGGTTCTCAGAACATTGAATTATTGATCAAAGGCGAAATCTAGAGTAATAAACTAACAAGAAATGATGCGGACTATTCTTGCAGTTTGAGCCTTTCTAGCCACCATTATTTATATGCTTTCCATACACCTAGCTCTAAATTTGAGCCAAAGCAGTCCATATCTTCCGAAACAACGGGTGCAAATCCCAAGCCATCGCATAACTAATCTCAGTAAGAACCTGCGATTACCCAAGAAACTCAGGAGGGAGGGAAAAATAAAGTTTGAGGAGTATATTTTGGAGAACTAAAGGAGAAACCGCAGAAAGGGTGAAGAGGACAGATCTAAAGCGGGAGGAGCATTACAAAAAGAAAACCCAAGGAAGAAGTTTTGTCTTATGGCCTAACTCTCTTGAAGACAATTAAGTTCTGGGGTGTTTAGCCTTTCAGTACACTATGCCAGTAGTGCTGAGTTTTCTTAAGTTAAGCTAAGAGTGTTAGGAATCACAAAAGAATGAACCTTCAGACACTCTTTTGAAAAGTGGCCAGAGAAAGAGTTCAACAATGAGAAATACAAATGAGGAACTAGAGACAAGCAGTTTCTTACAAGATTCAGAGGATACCCAGGGATGAAGTTTGAGAAGTAAATAAAAGGGTTGCAAGGAAAAGGAAGGCGACAGGTTAAAGTAAAAGGAAAAGAAGAAAGAGTTTGGAGTAGAAACTTAACCTAAAAGAATTCCATCTATCCTACCACCCATTACCCAGCTAACACTGACTGAAGGCCGTGATCTTGAAGGTTACAGATTTACTAAAGTAGTGAGTCCGATATGAACAACAAGCGATATGGAATTTGGAAACTATTCAAAGGATCCAAGCGCGAAGAGCCTCTGGGGGTTAAGTGACTAAAACAAATTGAGGAAGAAAGACTAACCTACGCTTCAGCGGGGATCAATTGACTATCTTTATAAAACAAATTCAACAATTTAGTTATGCTTTGATTGGTAGAAACTAAGCACTATACGGACTTGAAGCTAAATATACAATATTAGCAGGTAAATTTTAGTTTTCAATTAAATTGGTTGCAAGCGCAAAACAAAGCGAGAAAAATGTCCTTTGTTTGAGGACAATCAAATCTTTCTTTTCTTTGCTTGAGGACAAGCAAAATTTTAAGTTAAGGGAGTTTAATGAGCTTAAAAGTCATCTATTTTCGATCCATTTTTCTGATTTAATACTATTAAAGTGATTTATGCGAGGGAATATGGAATACTTCACCAAGCTATTGTGCGCGGGAATTCAAAGCGAGAAGTGGGTAAAGGCGGAATGTGGTGGCGATGCGATATGGCCAGCAGAGAGTGCGGCGGAGAGGCGCAAAAGGATTAAAGGATTTGATGTCGTGAGGCCTTCTGTGTGAAATACATATTAGGTTCGCGACTCACAAAGCTCCGATCGCAAATGGCGTAATTGAAGACAAAGCGAGCTGGGCGTGAAAACCCAAGTCAAGCAATCGGGAGTTGATGAAGAAGAAGACGCCCAGTGTGATCACATAATTAAGAGGTCGCGACAGGGAATTAAACCCGGTCTGGAGTGGACAATTTGGTCGCGACACGAAAAGAAGTTGTGACGGAAGATATGATTAAGGCGAACATTTATGTCGCGGCCTCCAGCGTCCATAAAGCGATGTTGAACATATTGCATTTGACAACCTCTTGAAATCTTCCAGTGCTCGTTTAGGTCTTGATTGGGATGACCAGTGGCGATGTTCTTTGAACCACGCAATCAAAGTGGCTTTAGTTCGAAATTATTTGCATCCACGGTGAGGCGTACGATTGCGAATCACTATTCTGAATAATAGGCCTCCGAGAAATCCTCCATTGTGTCGATAATGGGATGCCTTCGGATGCTTGTCCTACAATTCACTTCTTTGGTCATGTCTCTCCTCACGCCATATGCGTTTTACTCTTTTTGTCTTTCTTAAGCTCTTGAGTGTTCCTCTCCCGGTCGATTATCTGCTGGAATCGGGTGAATCCCATTTCCTATGCATTAAAGGTTTTCACGAGGAAATCAAAACTTTCGGATTAATAGGATTAGTCAAACTAAACAAATCTTTTCAACATGGCTTGTTAAAGATTAGTGATGATGTAGCCCCTTTGCTTAACTATTTTGTTCTTTCGTTTTATAAAATGTCCAAATTAGCATTTCCTTAACTTGTTAGAATATTCATCTAATTAATTCTTTCAATCCCAGACAGCATCATAAAAACTTGTTTGCCTTTTTCTATATAGACTAAAACCCTCAAATTAACATAATTACAAGAGTCTTACACTTCTCTTGCATCCATGTTACTTTGGATAATTTTGCTTGATAAAATAATTTTCTCTTAATGTTCATGATTTAAAAATAAGGGTTCGATGCATGACCTTTGCAAGTGCAGACCACTACAAGTAGTAAAATCGAATGTAAAGTCCAGATATCATTCCCACCAGATTGATAGCGAATTCTGGATCAACTACCCCAACTACTAAAATTCCATACTATTTGGATAGCTCCATAGTGAAGGTTTTATCTAAACAACAAAAATTAAAAAATCCTATAATATTAAAATAATGTCAAACTAAGCTTAAAACGAAAGAAGCGTAGCGAAGAAAAATAAATTGCATATATAAAAATGGATTAAATCGATTTCTGTGAAAGCGAAAACTATCGATGAATACAATGAAGCAGTCAATTCCAACGATTAAGTACATTTGCTGCATTATATATAATAGGATCACGGTTGTTGTCAGATTTCTAATTATTGGAATTGGATTTCTCCGTATTCGCGATTAGATATCCTTCTCGAAGACAAGATCCAAACTAGCTACACAATATTCCAAATTCTCTTGCAAGATGCAGGTATTTTTCTTTCTCAATACTTCCACCCATTTCTGGTGGCAATGAGAACTTTTCTTTTCCTTCGGGATTTTTCGTAAAGTTTCTACCATAATTGGTGGCTCGACCTTTAGATCTATGGTTTTATCCTTTCCTTGATTAGATCTAAGCTAATACAGGATTGGAACTTCCTTTAGATTGAGAGTGAACTCTCTGATTATTTATATTGTTAAATACACCCCTCCAACTTCAATTATGAGCGAATGGGGGATTTATCAAAATGAACTCTCAGAGCTTAGCAGTTCGTCAATGGTAGTCTAACATACCTAGAAAAGAATGCTCTCAGTTCTCAAGAATCTCGAATCTACGTAATGCGGAGAATCTGAGATCATCAGAGTAAGATACATTCCCTCCATTTGTTAGTACTACTGGCCAGAACTTATCCATTCAAAATGACACCAATTAAGTAAGCAGAACCCAAATTAATTCTCTCTAATTGTGCAGGGAAGGCGTGACTAAATGTAAATCAAATCCATGACTGCGCTAAATTCTTACGTGCGAGTCAAAATGGAGCACGATCATACCCATTACTATGTAATTGCAATAAAGCGAAGAAAGTAAATTCCATAAATTTGTCTAGATTTCATAAATTTTCAGGAAGTAATACTTAAGAAAAATAATAGAACTAAAAATCCAGCTCTACTTTTCTCTGCACAGTTCACAAATTCAAACCAAAATATGAAACTAAAAAAATAAAAATCTACTCTAAAATATACACTGAGTTCCTCTTCTTTTCCTTTTAAGGTAGTAGAGACGGAAAACTACTACTCTTCCTAAAGCTATCTATTTATACTATAAAAGAATTTGGGCGAATCACTAAATGCTCCCGGTGGAACTCGAAAAGAAAAGCCCGGCTCAGCGTCTATGTCGCGACCTCAAGTTGATGTCGCGACGTGAACTATCTGATTAACAGTGATTAATTGCGACCTCTTTCTTTAGTTGCAGCCAATATGTCTTCATTTGCTTTGATCGATGGTGAAACATGCGTTTGTAGTAACAACATCGTTTGTGGTCGCGACCTCATTTTCTCAGTGTTCCTTCAGTGTTGATGGCGCGACCTCAGTTACATGCCGCGACATCATTGTCTTTCTATTCTTCGACACAGGTTGCAACATCGGTTTTAGGTTCGACCTACTTTTACGTTTGTATGATGACTTCCATGTTATGACTTTGATTTCTTGGTCGCGATTGTGTTGGTGGTCTTCTTGCCTTCATATGTTTCCATTTTATGTGAACTCTTTTGCTTCCCATTTCTTTTCTTACGGACACAACCTCGGTTCTACGTTCTGCAATTTCCTCCTTCCCAACTATTTTCCGGTCGATATAAGGTGGTATCACATGACCTTAATTTCTTTGCTCGACTCTTCTTGGTCGCGACCTTAATGAGTGAGTCGCGACATCATTTTCTAATCCTTGATTTGTAAAAGGTGCAGTTCGGTTCTTGGCAAGTGCTTCTATTTGGGGCTGCGAGGACTGCGACCTCCTTTCAAACTCTATTTTTGGTTGTACTTTGAATCTTCCTGTTTTTATGTCGCAACATCATAGTGGTGTCGCGACATGAAATGGAGCCTTGCATTTAAAAACTAGTTGCAACCTCTTTCTTTTTGCAAAGACCTCTCTTGTGGCTTCATAGACGGATCCTTATGCGACCTCAGTGGTATTTGCGACATCATTCATATCCTTTTGGGATCACGACATCAAAGTGATGTAAGCGACATGAATTATTCCTTTGATTATTTGCTTTGTAGTTCTCGACCACGTTTTCTTTGTTGCAGCCTCGCTAACTAAATCACGACTTCACTTGTTCAAGTGTTTCTTTCTTCTTCAAATCCGAATTTGTTGATGCTCGTGACTTGGAATGGCTAGAAGCGAGCTCTGCCGTGACTTAAATTTTTCATTGTGACCTCGATTATCTTTGCCAGGCTGGTTTCTTCACGATTTTTGCTTACTTTTAAGATTTGAGCTTACCAACAATATTTTACCATGCAAAATGAAATTTGGAGTAAAATATCCACATTTACGTAAACAAATCAACATTTATCTGTGCCTACTCGAAAAATGGATTAAAAATATAATGAGTTTTTGGACTCATCAGTAGCACGTACTATCCATGCTTACCTATTAAGGCGGAAGTAAGATCCATCCAGTCATGTCATCCTTTAAATGAAAATTCAATGCATGTCTGAAATAATTTCAAAATCATTTTATAGAACGCATACAAGCCTAGGCTCGATACCACTAAATGTAGAGGCTCGCTTGAGACCCTACCATGCAGTACGGGCAGGATCTAGGACGAGTCCTATAACTATGAATCTTGATACAATTCCTTTTCTCGATAAAACACATTCAAATACTCATTTTGTAAGGATAATTATCCTTATGAAAATATATAGAGTATATATGACGTTAACCCAAGGGCCCATCATTTTTTCTCAACCACATTTCGTTAATATAGCATTTGCTCCCATTTCCCACCATTATACATTCTGGCATTATAAAAGTAGTTTAAATATAAAAAACATTTACAAAAATTTATCGAGTTAAATTTTCTCCTTTATAGTTTTAATACAAAAAGTATCAAAAAGCGATCATGGGGTTTCATGTATTCATGGTTGAAGCTTTACTTTTACTTCGTGCGGCTTTTGACGATGACTCTGCGCTTGAACGGTCTTTACTTTTGAACATGTTCACTCGGTACTTGCGGGTAGTAAAAACAACATCAGCATTTTCGTGCTTAGTGGTTCAATACAGTTATCTCTTCATTTTATTTTAATGCAAATCATGGGACTTTTCTAAAAGCAATGCTTTTGAACCTTATTGAATAATCAATGCAATACAACATGTATATATATATATATATATATATATATATATTCATTTACAATTCATTGATCATTCCAAATATGCACTTTCATATGCAATAACTCATTCAAAACTCAAATCATGCATTTCACAAATATTCTTATCATTTTCCTTAAACCAATTTAGCCAATGTTTTCAATGCGTAGGATAACGGAATCGCCGTAGCGGTCGCTGAAACATGGCGCATATAAAGGTTTTACCCAACATATGCGGTCTGTGGGCTCTTGGTAGTTGTTAAAGGAAATCATTTTTGTAGACAACATCGATAGTGTCCCGCTAGGCTACGGATCGGAGTGACACTACATTGGGTTCGTACAGTGCAACTAGTTTGACCACTTATTCATTTATACCAATCTATCCTTAACTGAATATGATGGATAACATTCTAGTAAAGGGCATTAAAAATCAATTATAGGGGAATTTACAATAGGGTATATACATTTATACTCAAATAGCACATTTCAATACTCATGCAATTTTCATGTGAAATCATTTCATAATCAATTTTCTCAAATCACTTAAAATAAATCAATATACAGTTTGTGAGAAGGAGGAAGGAGTATTTTGTTGATCATTTCCAATAATTGCACAAACAATTTTATACTTGTGATCTTCGTAGAGTCTCTGGTGTAATATGGCATGAGGGTCGCATATGTGCACAAGAGCTTCCATAGTATTTGAATTATATAATATAAATTTTGAAGGTGTTTTTAAGGGTGAAATTATAAATTTTCAAGAATTGTGGAACTTTTGCAATTAAAGGAAAGTGGAGGTGAAAAATTACAAATTATGGAATTTCAAAGGATAATAATAATAGAAAATTTATAACCCACGTTTTTCCAAAGACAATTCTAGCGAGGTTTAACGGCAGATTCATGGTAACTTGGCCGAGTCAGGCGAGCTTCAACGAGTTTTAGCGACAGCTTCATGGTAACTTGTTAGTCGAGCGAGCTTGGGTGGGAGATTACTGGAGTTCTTGTGATTTCTGTCACTAGGAAGAGGGTCTGTCAAGTTGAGTATCAGGCTGATTTTAGGCGATAGTTAACATTTTATTTCGTTTTCCACGGTATTTCCTATAGAATTGTTTTTATAATGATTTTCTTGCAACCTACATTGTTTTTCTAATCTGTATCAAACAACTGATTATGTGACGTGAGTGGGGGGTCATGGGAAGAACATAATAAGCACCCCGATAAAAATACTGTGACTCAATTCATAGATCTGACCGATTCTGTGGCACCAGCGATGGATCGAGTTATCTGATTATTACATCGGCTACCCATCAGGCACAGAGCCTCGAAGCGAAGGGAGGCATAATGAAACCGCGCTCTAAAGCCAGAGCTAAAACTTATGATGATACCGGCGGCCCAAAAGCGTACTTATAGTTAAGCAGGGTTAGTAGAGAAATTTATACCGGTGTTGGGGTGTTCAGATGAGTAAAAAGTCCTCTTTTCAGGGTTCTTGATGGCAGCCAGGGCCAAGGATTGGTGGGAGGCCATTAAGAGGAGACACCCTACAGGAGTCACTTAGGACCGGTTAAAGCGGAATTTACAAATAGATTTTACCCAGCGTAGTTATTAGAGGATGCAAAATAGCCGGGAATTCTTCGGGTTAGACGGTGATCACGACCGGTGACGAATCTGAGGCGAGGAGGTTTTCGGAGCTTGTGAAATTGGTGCCTATGATACGGGAAAATGAGAGCAAGAAATACAATTCATGGTAAACTAAGTCGAATTAAAGTTCATCTAGGCCCAGGCATCTCTAAATAACTTTGGAAGGCTGGTTGAGGGTGCACACTAAAGGTAGAAAGAGCCGGTTTCGAGTTCAAACTCGAGGGCGACGGGACGGTAAGAAGGTGCTCCCAACACTAGTCAGTCTAGTAGAAAGAAAGGAAAGAAGTGGACCGATGGTAGAGGCTCAGGACAAGGAGTAGCATCTAGCCAGGGATTCGTACGATCGCCAGCAACCCCAAGAGGTGGTAGATCTTCAGGATCATCTTTTCCATTATGCCCTACATGTCAGAGGAGGCATCTCGGAGAGTGCAGGATGAACATATTGGGATGTTTCCATTGCGAGCGGGAAAGGTCCACTTTATCAGGGGCATCCCGCGGTTAGTAATTTGTAGAGACCTGCGAGGTAAGTACAGTAGCATCTACCTCGGCACAGTAGTCCAGTCGGTTGTGCGAGGCCCGGTTCGGTGGTGGCGATCTGACCTGGTAGGGGTCGCGGTAGGGGTGCATAAAGCGGGAGGCTGGTGCCACAGTTGGCTGGAGTGGGAGTGGTACTCGTCTCGGGCTCGGGTATTCTGATCCACTGGCGGAGGCAGATGCATCACTTAGACGTGATTCATGGTATGATTTTAGTTTGCAGTCTCAGTGCATATGTATTGGTGGATACAGGCCACTCATTTATTTATTTAGTACTATTAACAGGAGGCACGAGATAGAGTCCCAGTCTATAAGATGGTCGTATGGTGGTTTCCGTACTTGATGGGGATACTGCCAATTATCAAGGATAGTTCTAGGTAGCGGATTGGTGATCAGGAATAAGGATTTTCGATTGGACTTGATGGTGCTAGGTATCCATGAGTTTGATATAATCATGGGTATGGGCGGTTATCGGGTATAGAGCCACCTTAGATTTCTATAAGAAAGAAGTAAAATTGGATTCGGCGGAGGAACTGGGCGTGATATTTTGGGAATGCGAAGAGATCGCCCTAGTCTCATTAATTCCATGGCCCAGCCTCGAAAAGTTTGGAAGGTTACGGGGTTATTTAGCATTTGTGGTGGATTGGAGACAAGAGGGACAGGTGGAAGACATCCCATAGTCGAAGTTCTCATATGTCTTTCAGGATAGTATTTTAAGTTTACCCCGAATAGAGCAATTGGGTTCGTTATTGAACTAATTCAGGGGACTGAGCGATATCCATTCCTCCGTACGAGAATGGCGCGAAGCGAGTTGAAAGAATTGAAGGCACAATTGGAGGAATTACTAAGCAAGGGTTTCATCCGACCTAGTACCTCACCGTGGGGAGCTCCAATTCTCTTTGTAAAGAAGAAAGATGGAAGCTTACGGTTGTGTATAGACTATAGACAGGCGAAGATCGGGTGACAATCGCAGCCGAGTGTGGCTTCCTCGTATAGATGAGCTATTTAACCAAGCGCATGGATCGGGTATATTCTAAGATTGACTGGGTGAGGCTACAGTAGGCGAGGAGTCGAGAGAATGATGTTTCTAAGGCGCCGGGACGAGAAATCTGATCCTTTCTGAGTTCCTAGTGATGCCATTGGGATTAACTAATGCCACAGATTCGTTCATGGTTGGTGAAGCAGGTATTCAGTCCGTATTTAGATAAGTCGTGATTGTATTCATTAATGACATTCTAGTGTACTCAGGCAGTCCAGAGGAACATGCAGAGCATCTCCGAACAGTATTGCAGATTCTTAGAGAGCGTTAGTTATACGCTAAGTTTAGTAAGTGCCAATTTTGGTTGGACAGTAGCTTTCTTGGGTCATACCATTTCGGCAGATGGTATTAGTGGAGATCCTCAAGGTCGAGCTATAATTATTTGGAAAAGCCGCCCACGAACGTTTATGAAGTCCGTAGTTTCCTTGGATTGGCAGGTTATTACAGGAAATTTGTTGAGGGATTTTCGAAGATAGCGGCCAGTTGAGCGATCTATTGAAAAAATGATGAAATTTGAGTGGTCGGATACACCCCGCGGCCTGGATTTTGAGGAGTGAGGCGAGATTGCGAGTGACTCTAGTGTGCACTACCGTCGGGAAAGGGCGGTATGTGGTGTCACAGTGATGCCTCCGGACAAGGGTTAGGGTGTGTTTAAATCACCAGGGATGGTAGAGTTATAGCTTATGCTTCAGTCGATTAAAGAAGCACGGCGAACCACGATCCATGATGATTTAGAACTAGCAACGGTGGTTTTAAACACAAAGATGCGGAGACATTATCTATACGGTGTTCCCTTTCAGTTCACCGATCATAGAGCACGTAGTATATCTTCACTCGAAGAGATTAGCAAGGCAAGCCGGTGGTAGGTTGATTAAGGATTATGATTACACGATAGAGTACCATCTGCGGGGAAGGCCAATGCGATGGGCGATCTGCCAAGCAGCCGGAGGGGTTCTATCTTATCGCAGGCGGTATATCTCCCATTGTTGATAGAGTTGAGATCTTTGGGATTCAGTTCACGGTGGCTGATCCGAGGACTTGTTGGCATCATTTATGTTCTTGTCTTCGTGGATCGGATCAAGGGAAGGTCGGAAGCAAATTTAGGGATGATTAAGTTGAGGGCAGATATTGAGGGTGGTAGGAAACCGAGGAGTTCGGATCGGACATGATGGCATAATAGTTAGAGTCGAGATGTGTGTATAAATAGGTGAACTAAAAATCTGGAAGGGATCACTCTTGACATAATACCATGCACCACAGTAGCACCAAGATGTATCATACTCCCGGGGAGCATTATTGGTGAGGGCATGAAAGAGTACAGTTTCGTATCCAGATGCCTAACACAATCAGCGGTGAAGGCGGAAGCGCAAAGCCCACTGGGAAAGAATCATTACAGCCAAGTTCTGTATGGAAGTGGGATAAGAATATGGTTGTTATTGGGCTAGAACTCGGAGACAACACGATGCCATCACGGGTGATAGTGGATAGACTAACGAAATCATATTTCTCCAGTTAGTAATGATGACTGGATTGGACAAGTTGGCTGATTATATGTGGAGAATGGTTAGATTACATGGTGTTCTGTATCGATAGTCTCGAGACCGAGAGACCCCGGTCCCGCATCCAGTTTGGGTCTGGTTTACGGGGATGCCATGGGGATAGGTGCATTTGCATAGCTTTCCATCCTCAAACTAATGATGGAGTTAGAAGAGAGAACTATTCAAGCGTTGAGAGGGGATATGCTCAAAGCATACGTGATAGGGGGTTTAAAGGGAAGGCTGGGATGCGGCATTTATCCTCGTGGAGTCGCCTGACAAACGGTTATCAATCCGATCATAGAGCATGGCTCCATTTTGAAGCATTGTATGGCCGGAAGTGTCGTACTCCGTATCTTTGGGATGAAGTAGAGGAGGCGATAAGGCCCAGGAGTTAGTACATATTACCTTAAGATAAAGATCCAAAATTGGCATCGGGAACCAGGGGCTCGGAATGCTTGAGGGATAGGCAGAAAAAGTTATACGGAACTCATGACGTAGGGATCTACGAGTTTAAGGTGTAGGCGATAGGGTCTTCCTCAAAGTTTCCCACATGGAAAGGTGTCTCAGTTTGGAAAGCGGGAAGGCGAGCCAGATACATAGGAGCCATATGAGATTATTGCAGTGGGACCGATGCATATAGATTAGACCTTCCTCCGAGTTTTCTAAGGTTCATAATGTGTTTCAGCCAGTATCATGCTTTGCAAGTACATTCCAGATCCCTCCCATGTACTGGAAGATCAGCCGATTAGGGCAAGGATAATTTGACCTATAAGGAGCAGCCAATGCCGGATAGTGAATCGCGGAGGAGCGGATGTGCGGAACAAGGTGTGGTGAGTCAGTTTATGGGGGAATCCTTCAGGATTAAAGAGGCTACATGAGAGTCAGAGGCTCAAATGCACAGTCAATATCCTCGAGTTGTTTTCGAATTAAAATTATCCTCTTTATGTTAGTTTTGTTCATTTCGAGGACGAGAATGTTCTAAGGAGGAGGATTTGTAGCCGAGATCTAGATGGGTGTACGGTATGTGTGTCGTGGGGTCGCATATGTGCACTAAGGGCTTCCTTAATTATTTTAATGCCATAATAGAATTTTGAAGGTGTTTTTAGGAATTGAAATTAGCAAAGTTTTCAAATAATTGTGGCACTTTTTCAATTAAGGAAAGTGGATGGGTGAAAGTACAGTGTAGAATTTCAAAAGGATAATAATAATAATAAATTACCATAATGGTTCAGGAAGCCTAGAAATTCTCTAGATCTCGGATGTGGCTTGGTTTTGCCCAGATTAAATTCGTCTCGCTGAAATCTAGTGACCGAAGAAGTTCGTGGTCGAGGCAGTCGAGAATATTTTACAAATTTCTCGGTGATAAATCTGACGGTGACTTCAAAAGTAGAGATTTTTTGAAAATCTAGGAAGTCGAGAAAATGAGCACGAGTTAAAGTTCAATTTAAAATAATTGAACTGAAATAAATAAACTTTTCGAGACGAAGCAGATCGAATGAGGCAATAAGTTATGTATCAAATAATAATAATAATAATAGTAATTAAAAAAGGGATAAAAATCAGAGGCGGACAATGCGTGATGGACGGAGGAAGGGAGATTTTTTTAAATTATTTTCTTTCTTCGTTTCTCTCTCAGGTTTATGGAAATTGGACCGTAGATTTTTGTCGGAGCAGAAGGCTAAGAAGTTGATTACCTACTTAACTGACGAGAAGTGCACATGAGTACCAAAAGCTTAGCATTGTCCCACACTTCAAGAGATGGAAATTTTCTATTTGTGTTATTTGAGCCTAAGTACTTTATGTAATGGCTAAATTTTCTTAGAGAGAGCTATGAAGATTAGTAAACCGGTTCAAAATTTTATGGATTAGTTTACAGGAATTTTTAGGAATTTTGGGCTTATTGTTGAGACGGTTGAATTTGAACTTCGAATTTGTTTTCAAACGATTCGGGGTTGAGGTAAGTTTATTGGACCAGTAAACATAAATTTCAAGAAATATTTTGGGTGTTTTAGACTCTATGGAAAGTCCATGAGTCTAGAGATTTAACCATATGCATGTCAATAGCATTTGGTGCCCATAATTTACGAAAAATTTGAGTATAGCACCAGAGTGTGCAGATTGTTTAGTTGTGCTTGTGTGTGTAGTCTAATACATCGAATAATACAGGTCATTTGAAAAGTTGCTAAAACATATAGTTTTTATGGGGCAATTCATAATATATCTGTTTGTTTGGTTAATTTCACCTCATATTATCGATGTCCCTTATCGAATGGGACTAGCACGTGAGTTTTGTTAGAATGTCGAGTTCGTTCGATATAGTCGCTTTAGAAGCCACGTGTGTGTTTTATGGTTAAAGCGATTGAGCGAGGAGCATTTCGTAATTGTATGAGATTGTGTAGGCGATTGGAGCATCAGAAGGCCGATAATCTAGAGTGCTTAACAAGAATTTAAAAGAAATTAGTCGAGAAAAAATGTGAATTACCAGTCTATTTTTCTAAAGCGAAGTGTGTTTAAATTACAAGTTTGGAAAGTGCTTTGAAGTAATGTAATTAGTAAACATTTTATCATTTTATTATACTCGTGAAGCTTTTGATTTCGGTACTTACAAAGCAGTTTGGCCTGGTTTAGCAAAACCCTAGATGGCCATGACCAGTTTCAGTCAGATGTATCTCGGATTGTGCATAGCAAGGTTATAGGATATTATGGTAACTATATATAGCCTGTAGTCGATGAATTGGGGTTAGATCTAGTATATATTTATATAGTAGTCGCCCTCTTGCCTTGGGAATATATAGATAGTTAAGCTATAGCGACTTAGTACATGGCGATGAGGTGTTAGTTTCGAGTTCCATCATAGAGCATTTTACAATTCTGAAGTTCCATCACGAGCATTTTGGATTAGAGGTTCCATTATGTTTATAGAGATCTTGTGTTCACTTGGGACCATATTAGATGGAGTAGTGTTAGAGGTTCCTCACAGGGGCCGGATTAAGTTCCTTGGCATCCACGCCTAGGGTATTTCGAAATGGGCCACGGTGGTTGGTACTTGATTCAGTATGGCACTTTTGGAATGTGCCACCTTTGAAGCTTGGTTCGGCCCGGCATAAATAGTTTGAGCAGTTTGAGAGAAATGGGCCATAGTGGTTGGTACTTGATTTACAGTATAGCAATTTTGAGATATAACACGCCAGAGAGGAAGCAGTTTTGACGAAATAGTTTTGAGAAATGGTTTCATAGAAAAAACTCATTTCTCATAAACGATTTTACAACCATTGTCAGAGATTTTCATATTGGGAAGTACATACAGTAACTGACAACATTTAGAACTTATAGTACTCACTTGGGCAGGTTGGCTCACGGTTTGTTTTAAATAATTTTTTAGTTTGCAAGTCTTGGCCAGAAAGACCTTTCCAGGGATCCTCGGAGTCCTAGGCGTGTTGTGATTATATATAAGATGGGTGTAAAGTAAAAGTAGTAAAAGTTAAAAATGCTGACATTTGTTTATGTAAATATCTTTTGTAAAATATGCATGCATGGTTTTGAAGGAAAATGGAGTTGCGATGGAATTATGTTGGATTGATCCTTATCTTATATTTTGATGAGACGAGGAGGTCCTTTATGGTTGTAGTTGGATGTTGGAAAACATTAGGAGTGTATTTTTTTTTATACAGATGATTTTTGTATTTAAGACTTGACCAGTGCGATCGTTATGTTTGGGATTTCGTTAAATCTAAAAGTGTGATTTTGATTTTTAAGTACAAAATTTTATAACCCACGTTTTCAAAGGCAGTTCCGGCGGTTTTACTTGTGGCCAGCTTCATGGTAACTTGTCAATCGAGCGAAACTTGGCTAGGAGGTTCGTAGATTCTTAAGCGATTTCTATCACTAGGAAGTCTGTCAATTTTGATACTAGAAATAAGAAGAGAGAAGAATGAAACGAACCAAGGTCACCATACTTCGATTCCTATCCTCGGAATCCTCGAGCTTCAATTCGGTTTTCCTCGTAGCCAACCCACAATCCATCACAATTGAGAACAATATCAGTTCAAACTTGTTTGGAGTTTCTAGTTAGGGTTGTCTTACATAACACACCTTAACCCCTTAAAAAATTCTATGGGAACAAATGGCCATATTTTGCAACTTCCTTCAAGTCCATTGTTCTCATAAAATCTATTTTGTCGAGGAATTTAAGTCATCCAATTTAGAACGAAGCTCTGATATCTGACTTATCAGGAATATTCTATTTTCAACACATAACCAGAATTTGCCCAAAAACAGGGCTCCCTTTAGACGAATTTATGGGTCTAATGGGGTCCACATTTGGATATACTTATGTGAGGGAAATTTGTTTTCCTAGAAGTGCAGTTTCACTAAAAATTTGAATCACTTCGATTTGAATTAGTGAAACTGACATGCCTTAAATACCAAAATGTTAAAGAAACACCAAAACCTGCTCGAAGCCCGGGCAGATTGACCGAAAAATAAAGTCTCACTTCCAGCGATTTAAGGTCTAATAAGTCCAAATTTGGATTCAATTATTGTAAGATATTTTCTCTATAAGTAAGTTTACTTTGAATTTGAATCCCACTCAATTTGGATGAGTGATGGCCACAGAATATGCGAAACAAGAACATGAGTTTTGAAAATTTTACAATATCTCCCCTAAAAACCTTATTTCCTTTATACAAACATTCCTCATTTGAGGATACAATAATCAAAACAACCAAAAACAACGACAACCCCCGAAACTTATCTGTAATAAAAACACTTTTATTCCAATATGGAGTTTTCATTAGAAATCCAGGCACAATAAGGAAAGGGGTTGGGTTTGATTTCTTACCTATAAATATTTGATTCTTAGCACCAATCTTCCTTCTTCCTCTTGATCACCTTAATCTCTTGATTTCATGGAGCAAATACCACTAATCTTCTTCCTCTCACAGCAGAAAAAAGCCACAACACTTTCTCTCCTTAACTTTCGCCCAATGTATAAAAATGCCTCTCAAAGACCAATATTGATCTTTAAATCAAAATGTCACTAAAGTTGCGATTTCATTATGCGATATGAATCTCGATAACTTACAACCTACCCTAGGATTTAGGTATTTTGTATTTCTACTCAACCCTAAAACCCTAGGAATGCAATACACTCAGGAAACCCCAATACCACACCTAGTTTCATTTATATCTCTGTCTCAAGATAATTAGATGTCATTTCATCCATGGTCTAATTCAATCCTCAACTTAGATCTCGAATCAAACCAAAAATCATGTAAATATTGGCTAAATACCCACAAGCAATAAGAACAAAATGAAATACTCAGCATAGATATGAAATAAGGCATTAATCAATAGAGATTAGGAGAATTCATACATTCAAGTCTTGGCTACATCTAAGCCTTAAGAAAGTAAACTAAAACATCTCTAGAAAAGAATTGAAACCATTAAAATTAAGAAAAACATAGAGAAAGGAAGAGATTAAATAAATTTGGATGTGAAGGCCTCTTCTTCCTCCTCCTCCTCCTCTTCCCTCCTCCTCCTCCTCCCTCCTTCTTCCTTTGCTTCTTCTTCTTCTTCTTTTTCTTCTTCTTTTTTCTTCTTCTTCTTCTTCTTCTTCTTCAAATTTCTCCTCTTCAAAAGACTTGGCTCCTAGGGTGTTTCTACCCTAAGGAACCCCAAAATTCGTCCTCTAAGAAGCAAAAATAAAAACCCTAAGCTTATTCAAGAGATGGATGAGAGAAACCCTAAAGATGGTGTTCTCTCCCCATTTTCGTCCCCTGAAGATGTAAAAATAAGTGTTTACATAGTTCCAAGGGAAATAGGCCTCAAAATGGTGCAAAAACGCACATTTTGGGTCTCCAGCGTTGTGTGATTGTGACCACACGAAGCCTACGTAGTAGGAAATGGTCATGGTCGGCGTGATTCGGTGCCCACGGTGGGGTGATCGAAGTCAACAAAATTTGTATCCCAATTTCCTCCTACTCACAGTAGTCAAAAACTCTCTTGCCGGTATAAGCGGTTCTGAGGTCGAACACAAGGATGGGTTTCGTCTTACAAATGACTTGTATAATGATTCAAAATGGTAGAGCTTTCATTTGGATTTTTAGTTTGCATTAAAAGTGTGGTTGTTGTTGTCATAAGCTAGCGAAAGCAGTTTAAAGTAAGATGTAAAAGAAGACCTCGAAGTTTTGGGTCACCAGTTTGGTATGATGGGGTTGTAGAGGTGTCCTCGGGTTATTTCCTCGCATTAGGGAAAATGACATATAGTCATTTCCAAAATCGGATCTTTGTTTAACTTTAAAAACCAACCCTTAGTAACATTCCTATTTGAACCATAGCATTTACTTAGCATTTAATGTTCCTGCAATTGAAAATAAAGCATTTAACCTACTTTCAATGGCTCGTAAATGATATCTAATGGATGTCAGTGTATCTACTATTAAGAATACAGACCACTAAAACACTATGTAGAGTATTGACCAAGCACATTAATGGCATTTAAACCTAGTTTGGAAAGTTTGAAACACAAATACCTTGATGCACCTTCATGAACAGAGGAACACTGCAAACCCCACATCAAGCAGCCTAGCAACCCTCCTCTTCAAGGTTTTGAAGCCTTAACCTCCTAACCACCAGTTGTCATCCTCAAAGGGGTGTTTGGCGGCTAGAAAATGAAGGAAAGAGGAGAGAGAAAATAGGAGTCAAAGCAGGGCATTATGCAAAAGCTGTGTGAAATGAATAGTTAGGTTACAAAATGTTCCTAACATGACATATAATACAAACATACAAAAATACCAAACTAACCACAAATAATATGATTACATTGAGGAAAAGAAATTAAACCAGCGGAGTGTTTGGATCAAAACATGATAAAAATTTATAGCTATACGATGTTTTTAAACTCATGATATTGTGAAATTTAGCTATCATAAGCGAAAATTTATATAACGAAAATTTCACTATACGATGTTTATTTATCGATGGCAAAAAATTAACTGATATTAATTTTCACTATCTGTGAAAATTCAACTATAGCCAAAAAATTTAAAGCTATGATTCATAAATTCGCTATCATTACTTGAAAATTTACGCTATGCCTACAATTGCCAATCTTCTCTTCTTGCTTCACCGCATCCTCCGACTGCATTATGCATCTTCGACTTGCTATTTCTTCATCCAGGCTTGATGAAATCAACGAGAATTCATACTGTGAACTGGCATAATCAGCCTGCAATTTCAATGCAGAAGCTTGATAAGATGGTAAGGTTTACGAGCACCGCAAAGCTTCACCAAACAACCTCGAAACAAAATAGGTGGTAATGGGACCTACACATGTCAATGAAGCCCAAATAATATGATTAGTACACAAAAGCACTCAAAACCTATGTAATGGACTCAAATAAGCTCTTTTGGGTGCTAATCATGTGACCATGGCTTGTGTTCGTGACTATATTATATCGACAATTGATTTCTACATCCAACTTCCCGAGGCCATAACTTTCTCGTCTAGACTCCAAATTTGGTGTTCTTGATACCGTTGGAGATCTCTTGAAGTGTAGAATCCATCCATATAAATTTTAATGTCATTTGAGGTCATATTATAGCTGAAATTTTTGAAATACAGTAGCTTATGTCGTATGTTGTAGCAGTGTTTGCTGATTTTCCACTATTTCGCTTTATTTTTGCTTTGATTTCTTCACGTGTATTCAATTGTTCTAATCATAAAAGATGAAAATTTAGGCATTAGAACACTTGTTATATCCTAAACCAAAATAACACACAAAACATAGGTAAAAATGAGTATAAAATATACTTTCATCCACTAAACTTAAATCTTTGTTTGTCCCTAAGAAAAGGAAACACAAACATAAAACAAACATTAAGATAGATATGAGTATAGTATGGCAGAGTATGGTAGTAGTACAAGTTAAAAGAAGCATGGAAAATTTCACAGAAAACATGTTGCAAATGGGATCCCAACATTTATGGGTTTAGTAAGGGCAAAGGCATACAAAGGCATGGTGATCAAGGCCAGAGTTTACCCCAAGTTATCAATAAACCTTTCCCTAAAGTAACTTGGTGAAAATGATGTTTGGAGTCTCAAATGTGTACAATGATTATCAAGCACTCTTCAAGCTAAAGCTCAACTCACCTTTCGAGAAAGAAAATGAACTATAGCAGGCTAGAGCATACCTTTTATTCAGCAACATAAAACTATAGGTAGTAGGATGCATTGCTAACAAGTACTAAGAAGGTGTCTGCTTGATTCGAGAGCGACTCCTGCTTCGGTTAGTTAAGGAACCGAGCATTAGAGATTCCCTTCAAACATCATCGAGACAATCAACTAGAAAACCACAGCACTGCCTTAAGTAAACTCCATATTTCTTTTCTTTTTGACATTTTGCTTTCTTTTTCATTTCATTTCCTTCTTTTTCTCTTTTATTTTGTTTTATTTGGTTTTGTTGGGACATTGGAAATCCTCTTTATTGGTGTCCACCACAATAGAAGTTAAGGTTTCTCAAGGAAGTTCAATTTGAGAAAAAGAATTCGAGGTCCAAGGTATATAAATGAGACCTAGTGTGTATGTAATATACAGTTTCATTAAGAAATGGTTTCTTGAAAAAAAAAAAAAAAAAAAAGGGCTCTTCTTATACCAAGTCTTTACAACCAAAGATACACTTAAATCCTAGATCAAATAATTGCAATGGTATCCCAAATTTTGACTAAGAAAAACAATTTGAGCCTGATACCAAAGCATTCTCAAACCATTACAGGCACCAACCCGACTCATATGAGACACAAACAAATCAAAGAAAGAAAAGCACATACAAATAACAATGGCAAAATATAACTAAAATAGGTAAGGAGATACAAAAATTAGATTTTGAATTCAAAAACTTTCAGATTCAACTGCATAGATAAACATTGTCCTCGATGTGAAACAAAAACATGAAGAAACTATATGCGAGAACTCCCTTGAGAGCAGTCAAGCCTCGAAAGTTGCTCCATGAATATGACTGCGCTTTTGAAATGTGAGTTGTGACTATACTCCATAAAGCTTGAAATTTTCAATGAAGTGCAAAAGGTGTTTGGAGGATTAGGCTTTAGTTCCAAATGAGGGGAGGCTTGAAAATAGGAAGAATTATATGAAGTGAAATGAGGGAGGATGCTGAAACTAATTTTCTTATTCAAATTTTTTTTTTAATCCTCCAAAATGGTATAACCCTCCATTTTCATATTCCCCACCTCCATAGCCAACTTTGGGTCTCCAAAACCTGAAATCAAAACTAAAACAAAGAAAAACAATATTAAACAAGTAAATTTATTCAACAACAAACTCAAAATTCACTAAGAAATGGAAAAGGAAAAGAGAACTTATTGAGCTTAGGGTGCCTCTGATGAGTCCTAAACTCATCTATTTTAAATCCATTTTTCTGGTATCATTCTAGAAGTTTATCATTCATTTTAATGCTAAATTATGGAATATTCACCAACTTTTTGTTTTGCAGGTTTTGTATGAAAAAATAGATAATTCCAGTAAGAAAAGCAGAAAAATAGGCCGATGTAGCAAACTATGTCGTGACATAATTCCAATATAACCAGCAAAAGTGTGTCGCAACAAGGATCAAGCTGAGCATACGCCAAAAATTAAGACTATCATTGACCTGATTTGAGATTGGTGGTAATTTACATCACGACAATGAATTTTATGTCAAGACATATTGGAGAGTTCATGAAGAAGAATGTACTTAATATTTAACTATGTCATAACATTGATCAAGCAAATTGAAGTGGAATTATATCGACGAAAAGAAATGAAGATATTATATTAACTACATTGCGACAACAACTATGTCGATAGAAAATAGAGGAAAGAATGAGATAAAACCATGGCTCAAAGTTGTCATGATATATGTTACAACATGCATTCCAGCGTATGTCAAGACCAAAGGAAATTTTATGTCACAACAAAAGAAAACTATGTCGCGACACAACATTCAAAGCCATGAATGGGAGACAAGAAGGCTTTGTCGCGATAGAGAAGTTTTATGTCGTGACAAATACAACATGAGGTTGAGGTGAATTTTTTCGCAACAATGACGAATATTGTCACGACAAAAGTTAAGAAAATTACAAAAAGAATGTTGCGACACAGAAACTCATGTTGCGACAAAATAAAGAAATGAAGGCAGAAATCTCTGTAGCGACAAAGGAAGATTATGTCACGATAATAAAAATTGTTGAGTAAAAGATTTATCTTTGGGGCAATGGAAAATTGAGATGAGCCAAGGCAAGTTTGTGCGACAAGAGAGTTCAGCGTTGCAGCAGGCTTTTGTGGCGGCAAGGGTAAAGACTGCAGTCGCGACATGGAAAGAGTATGTCACAGCATAGAGTTCAATCCTAAAGCAATACAAAGGCAACACAGCTCTATGGCGACAAAGAAAAAAGGAGTGCAATAGCGACAACAAATCCATGCTATTGGGAAACTACGTAGCAACAAAGTTGAAGAAGGCTGGAGGAGGAATTTACATGCGCAACAAAAGACAACCATGTCGTGACATAAAACAAACAACATCAACAAAACTATGTCACGATAGAATCAAAGAAGATGGCAGCGAAATATGTCGCGAGGAAAAGCGCAGGCCCAGAGAGACAGAAGTGGGCGACAAAGATAAGAACCATGTCACAACCTGCTTTCTTTGTCATGACCATGACCATTTTGAAGCTAAGTGGGATCCACAATTTGGTGCCTTGAAGTGCAACCCATCATTTAGAGCTATAAATAGACACATCTAGGGCACTTTTAGCTGACCTTAAAATCCAGGGACTCTAGGTAGCTGAAGACTCTTTGTATATTATTTTTCTTTTATTTTTATCTTTTATTTCCTTATAGTAGATCTTGTTTTAGCATAGTTTTTAGTTAATTTTATGTTTAATTTCTGGAGTTGAGTAATGAGCTGATGTGAAACTTCGAGCTGGAATTTATTGTAAAATTTATCTTTCACTACTGTTCTGTTTTAAATGGATTTTTGGAAAATTATGGAGTTCATTTATTTCAGTTCGTTCACAATTACAATGAATTCCTTACCAGTTAGTCACTGATATGTGTGAACCAGTTTTGAAAGATTGAGCTCCCTATGGGAATGGGTTGATGGTGATTGTTATTTTACGCATAAAATGGAAGAACGCCTTAGTTGGAAATCTTGAATTTATTTGATTGGTATTGTTTTTTAACTTAAATGTTCAAAGTACTAGTATTGTGTACCCAAAAACAAAGGACTGTATCTGACTTTGATTTCCAGGAGGCGCTCTGCGTGACACATAAATGGAGAATCCTGAGGGTACGGAACAGTTCCTTGTGAGTATGGTAGACTAATACTTCGGGACTAATGAACTCTGAAAGATTACTCAGATAGATTACTAACTTACTCATTGTGTGAGGTTAGTAAGGGAAACATCAGTTTAATTTCTCAAATGTTTCTCCTATTTCTGATGAAATGATTATGATGAAATGTTATCATAGATCTAATCAAGAATATGGAGAATTTCATTAGAATTGAAGGATAAAGTGCTAGTTAAATTGGAGAAGGCTTGCAATATTCTGTCTATAGGGGAAAGAATTCTTCAGTTCTAAGATTTAGATGTGAAGTACTGAAAAGGAAAAATACACAAATCTTAGAAAGAGGATTATATCTTACAAGTAACTAATTAGATCCGTGAATCGAAATGAACATGAATCTACAGTGGTAGAGAAAGGTATGATTATAGGAGAAATCCAAATTATACCATAATGCATCTTTAACAAGTTCAACTTTCCAACTAATGGTTTAACTATGACTTAAAAGGATACATAAATTGACAATCATTCATCAGTCTATTTCCCAGTGTTGTCTCACTCAGTGAACTCTCAAATCCACTCTTATTAATTTTTTTTTATGTATACTAGTGAAATTACTTTAGTATTATTTTATTAGTTCTCTGATCATTTTAACAATGGAGTTCAAATAGTAAGGATCTTGAGTAGTTGGGGTATTTAGTCTTTTGATTTATCATCAATCCTCATGAGAACGATATCTGAACTTAAAATCCTATTTTGCAACATGCATTTGTGCACTTGCGATGATTTAGACGACACAATTTCTTATGGTCGTTTTGCAAAGGAAAAACACATATTCTACACAAAAATCAATCAAACAAGTTTTTGGCGCCGTTGCCATGGATTTTAGTTAGTCTTTGGTCAGCAATGCTAATTACTTGGTAGATTTGGTCTAAACATATAAAAGTCAACAAGTTTTTTAGCGTCGTTGCCGAGGAATTTAGTTAGTCTTTGGTAGCCGTGTCAGGAAATTAGTCAAAAAGTTTTTGGCGCCGTTGCCGAGGATTGATTGATGAATTTATATAACAATATTCTAATCAAAGAGAGAATTACTAATTTGGAGATTTTTCTTTATTTTATCGAAAAATAATAAAAATAAAATCTCAAAAATAGTTTAATCGCAGTAGCTGAGTAAGCTACTAAAAATATTCTATGAGCTTAACGGATATAATTGTTTCCCACATATTTAATTTGATCTCAATGTGTTTCTATTTCAGGAAGATTTTAAATGCACATAAAACCAAAAGTAGATATGTTGCCTTTGGATACAGAAATTGAGAGAACACTGAGGAATCTGAGGAAAGTTATAAGTGCTGAATCTATAAGTATGGAAAATCAAAGAGAAAAACTGCAACCTATTCCAGAAAAAGCAGAAACAGAAAGACCTTTAAGGCAAATGACGATGGAGGACTTTTGGAGGCCTGTTATTCAAGATGAGTATTCTGCTGTGAGACATCTTGCCATAAAAGCCAACAATTTTGAACTCATACGACTCACGATCACAATGATACAACCCAACATCAGTTCCTTGGGCGTCGTTGAAGACCTGATGAACATATGGGAAGATTTATTAGAATGGATAACACAATCAAGCTTAATGGGGTGAGACCAGAAGTGATCAAGCTGCAGCTCTTTCCCTTTTCTCTAAGAGATGTGACAACAACTTGGTTTGAGTCACTACCTGTTGGATCAGTGACAAATTGGGGAGAGTTGGTGGAGGCCTATATGAGAAGATTTTTCCCCCCAACCTTGACTTTTGAAAGAATATGAGAAATAATAGTCTATAAATAGGGAGGATAAGAAGTCTCTACAATGCATGGGAGAGATACAAGAGACCACTAAAAGATGCTACATTGCATGGAATAGATCTAACCCTTTCCCGGATGGACATTTTCTACCATTCAGTGAATTATACCTCCAAATAAAGTATAATTGATGTGAAATCTTATAGGGCTTTCAAAGAAGAGCGTTGAGGAGGCAGGCAGCTGATTGAGGCCTTGCCAAATGCAGCTACAAAGCTCCATATGAAGCTTCAGACCGGCGACACTTTTGAGAGGAGTGGTGTAATTGAGCTTAATCGGATGACTGCCATAGAAGCAAAGTTGGATGCATTAATGAACCAGCTTGGAAAAAATGAGAGAAGAATGCACACGACACTTGAAGTGGGGACAGTAGATGAAGGAGAGAAAAGAAAGAGTGCTAATGAGGGACTAACCCACGATGGTTCCTATGAAGTTGAGGAGGCACAATACCTAAATGCTAATAGGAGTTACACTTTTAAGCCCAACCTCAAGTTACCCACTCACTACACACCAGCACTAAGGAACCATGAGAATTTCTCATGTGAAGGAGGAGCACAGCAAGGTCAAATACTTGAACGAGTGCTGTAATATCATACCTCACAGGTTCCAACAATATCTTGATGGTAGCTAAGTGAGAGAAAAATCGACGAAGGAGATCTAATGCCTTTGAGGGACCCAGATGTTTACTTTCATAGAGTGAAAATAATAGGAGCTGCTTGAACATACATGAGAAAAGTTTGCTGAGCTAGCAACATTCCATGCAAACACAACTTCTGTTTTAAGAGCCCTACAATGCCTCTTTGAAGAATCTGGAGACTCGGGTAGGGCAGTTGGCCCTATCCATGCAGAATCGGTCCAAGGATTCATTCCCAAGTGACATAAGTAAGAATTTGAAGAAGTGTCTGGCAGTAACTTTGAGGAGTGGCAGAGAATTGGAGGGAACTTAAATGAAGTTGAGATACAGATTTAGAAGAAGAAAAGAGAATTTTTTTAAGAAATGAATGATACGTAGCAAATGTCTAGCTAAAGACATTGGCGAGTAGCTTCATAGAGGCAACCCAAGCAGAATTTTAATTTTTATAGTTATATTAATTTTTTAAAATTTTGTATGTTTGAAGTACTAGTTTTAATTTTTCTAGAGATTTATTTTGTAATTTTGTTTTTATTTTCAGGACAATGAATCTATATTAGAGATAAATTTTAATTAGGCTTATTCTTTCTCAAAAATCACTATGCAGAAGTATTACAAGGGGAGTTCTTTTTCCCTAACTTGTTCTTTAATGATAATGCACAGTTGAAGTTTGTTTCTATGCAGAAAATTTGTAAATAGCTTCATTTTGCTCATTGCTTGGATGCATTGTGGATATCTTGATGAATTATATTGAGTGAAGAAATGAAATGTGATTGTTCATACTTGAATTAAGGTTCTTAGATGATTAGATGTGTTTTCATAAGTATGTTCTAATTGGTATGAGTGAATACACCTTGCTTTGAATGTGGCTTGATTTCAAAATGAAAATTGTGCAATAAAATTTTGGTTCAATGTTGCAACATGCTTTCTCTCTGTCACGACATTATTGCCAAACTCGGTCGCGACATTGTTTCTTTATGTCACGACAAGGATTGAATCAACCTTTTGAAAGTCACAGGAAAGTCTGTCACGACACAATTTAACTATGTCGCGACATAATTGTAAATAACCTATGTTTCTGGAAGAGAAAAACATTATCGCGATAATATTTTTGTATGTCGCGATATAGGTTTACTTGAGCATCAAATTTTTTGTGTCGTGACATACTTTCTTCTGTGTCGTGACATAGTTGACTTTAGATTCAGATATTATAAGGAAAGTTTCTGTCACAACAATATTTCTCATTGTCGTGACATAAGTAAGCTTGAACATCACATTTGATGTCGCGACAATTTTTCCTCTGTCACAACAAAGGACTGACCTTGTTTTAATTAATTTCAAAATATGTCGCGACAACACCATTTTATGTCGTGACATAAAATTAAAAAGGGATTGAACCCTAGGCTAGTTCTTGTCATGTCATTTAATGAAAGTACAACCAATGGTGAGCCTATAAATAGATCATGTTTGAAACCTGAAAAGCCACTTGCCTCATTAAACCATCAAACCACTCACTCTCATCTACCCCAAATCTCTTCCCCTCCTTGCGAAAAACCTTAGAACCTTAGAGCCTTTTTCTGACAATGTCTAAGCCGAAGAACCTAGTTCCAAACCTAAACGAAATCATGGAAGAATATACAAAGATGGAGGAAGAAACGGTTTAAAGCGACTTAAGCGAAACGAGGGCAAGAGAAGAGGCGAGTCACGAGGCGACCCGGTGGAAGGGAATCAAGAAAAAGGAAGAGAGAAATTTGAAGAAACATAAGAGCAGAAGCGAGTGGAGAAAAGAAACAATATTTGGGTCTCGGCAGAGTATTTCACTTAGAGGGATAAATTATAACCTAAGGGCTTCCATAGGAGAGGGAGTTTTAACAAGTTGATTTCTCCCTTCTAAGAAGTCGTGAGAATGAGATGGAATTTGATACATGTATGGGCATAAGGCTCTTGTATTTCATTAATGTGGTGAAGGAATTCTATGCGAATATGGTGGGAATGAAATACAAGACAGTCTATGTTAGGGGCAAATGGATTTCCTTCAACGACGGATAGACCCAGGCCATACAATCTTGAGAGGAAGAATGGGTCGAAGTTCAAGCTGGTGAAGGAACCCGACCTACAGATTGTAGACTTGCGACGGATGGCAAGGAAAGAATTGGAATTCAACCGGGAAAAACCCACAAAGTCCATACTTGGAAAGGAACATTATTTGAAACGAGCAAAGGTGTGGTTCTATTTCTTGTGTTCATTCATTTACCTTCAGAACTTATGCTGTCGGGGAGAAGGAAGCCGAGTCTTGTTATGCTATCACAAGGGCTCTGAGATTAAAGCGTTGGAAAACTTGTGAAAACTGATTATGAGTTATTACAGGAGGGAGGCTATAAGGGGCCGATTCCACACCAGCCCACCTATCACTAGGCTTTGCATCCCCAGAGTGGTGTGGAAAGAAACTGGGAGGAAAAAAGAAAATTGCCCCAAAGAGACCTCACCATAACATTATGGGTCACCGGGGCTAAAAAGCAAGGCGGAGAATGAGTTGAAGCTCTGAGGAAGAAGAAGAGATTATAGAAATCAATCAAATGCATATTGATACTACAGCCCAAGAGCAAGAATAGGGGATGAACAGTGCAAGCCCAATTTTGGCAATGTCCCCAAAGGTGAGATAAGTCCATCAAGAGCAAGCTAGAAGATCAAAACCTCAAGGTAACCATATTGAACTGATGGAAATGTTAAGGGCAATGAGGTAGAAATGCGAGAGAGGACTGACCGGCTAAAAGTCCAAGCTTCAACGGGGATGAATACATGGATCTTGAGCTGAAAAAAAAAGTCGGAGAATGCGGAGGAAGCACTCGGGTGAGATGAAGAATGGAAGAGCAGATGGGAAATAAAGAGGCAAGAACAAGTGAAGAGCTTAAACGGTAAGATTCCTTCGTCTCGGATCCCATTTCGGGAGGGATAGTGAGCTAATAAAAATCTATGAAGGAGGAAGAGATGATGTGGAAAGGAGCACATTGTAAGAAGGCGGATGCTTTTGGGTATCCTATACAAAGGAATTATCAAAGGAAATAACTGAGTTCAAATTCTGAGTTCCTCACCTTCCATATTTGGTTACAAGCTTTGGACCGGTGAATCTTGCGTCTGTAGGCCTGAAGAAGGAAGAAAATAGTCTACCTTGCTCTTCACTTCCCATTTTCCTCTTTGTACTAATCTCTCATACACGAAAAATTAAATAAAAAATTCCTTGAGTACTGAGAATTGGTGTTCACTCTCATTTTCATTTCTTGTGTGTATTTAGCCAATTTTCTTTATTTTACTTTAAATAATTGAAAGTTGATGACTTTCAGTGAATGTTTTGTTAAATAATGGAGATACCAGATTTCCTGAGTTAAAATACTTGATTATTGTGCAGTGTTTGGTATAATTGAATAGATTGTGGAATTGAAATGTTTATATGCTAACTGCATTTGAATTGAATGGTTAATTTTAATGAGCTGTTAACTTATAAAAATAGCATAACAACATATCCAGGAACCAAACAAGAATTGGATAGATGAATTGGGATAGGAATAAAGGCAAGGGAAAGTTGTAAGGATATTAATGAATGTGTTGAACTTCAAGAATAAGGAACATTGTAACAAATTGATGGAACAAATAAGACTTGTAATTATGTTTTGTAAATAGTTTAGTTACTTAAGAATCTTGATAAACACCGTAGTCCATGATGTCTTTGAAGAATATTGTGCTAAGGTGAGGGACATCTTTTGGGATCCGTCAGTTAAATCTCAAATGTCCTAGAGCTTGTTAGATTGTTAGTCAGGGTATATCACAAGCTATACACACTAACGGGGAAATGATATAGGTCATTCTTGGAAGATTTATCCTTTCAAAGTCGTATTAATATTCATAAGCATACACCTTAGTACCTTATTTGAGCGATGCTTCATTTTCATCATTAAGCGACGAATTGGAAAGCATAGTTCCTCGCGAGATATAATCCTATAGTAAAGAACCTGATTTTCCAGATTATGATATCTGATAATAATGGAAGAGAACAAGTTTGGGGGAATATTATTTCAAATTGTGAAAAAATGATAAAAAGGGTTGAGATAGGAAAATCCATTGTGATGAGGAAAGATGAAAAGATGAAGAAAGGAAGCTGTGAAAAGAAAAGTATGAAGGTGGAATAAGTTTGGTCTTGTAGCCTTCTTCCCTTGAACAATTAAGCTTTTAGGGGTGTTCAACACCTAGTACCCTAATGACAACTGGTATGAACAAGACCCAAAGTTCATTAAGGGTGGTAGAAACTAAAGGCAAAACATTACTGATATTCCTAAGACGTTAATAGAATATGAAAAGTGAAAAAGCTTCAAGGATAAGGAGGAAAGCTTATAGTCTGATTATGGTGAAGAAAAATACCACAACAAAAAGTATGCAGAAAATTAAATGGGAGGTTAGAGATTTGACATAAATGGAAAAGTCAGAATCATATGCGAGCAAGTATGTCAAGTTATGGTAAAGTCTGGAGTAAATTGAGCCTAAAAATTGTCATGTTATCTACCCGATTACCTAAGCCTCACATTATAAGCCTAAAAGACCTAATTGATTCTAAAGGTGAGTATAAGCTTACATTAGTGGAATTAATATGACAAACAAGCATATGAGACAAGGAATATAAAGGAGAAGTTTGCTATAAAACAATATCCCAAAAGATTAAATAATCACCCTTTAAGAAAAAAGAGAAAAGACCATCACATACTTACAAATCAGGGTGAATATAATTTATTTGGCTATTTAGTGAACTTAATTAAAAATCTTTTTGATTCTGGATTTGAAACATATTTAGAAATAGCTTTACAACTAACCTATGATCTGCAAATTGTCGGATTCTACTAAGAAAAATGTTGCCAAAAATTAAAGCTAAATTGTTTGAGGAAAAACATTTTTTTCTTTGCTTGAGAATGAAGCAAAACTTTTAAGTTTAAGAATTTGATGGGTCCTAAACTCATTGATTTTAATTCATTTTCTAGTATCATTTAGAAGTTTATGATTCATTGTAATGCTAAATTAAGAATATTCACCAACTTTTTTGTTTTGCTTAGGTTTTGTATGAAAATAGAGAATTATAGGGAAAAGCGGAAAAAATTGGCGATCTGTGGAAATTATCTTGCGACATAGCATATGTCGCAACAAGGATCAAGTTGAGCACAAGCCAGAAATGAAGACTATCGCAACACAATTTGAGATAGACTGACTAATTTCTATCACGACAATGAATTTTTATGTTGCGACATAGCTGGAGAAGTTGATGAAAAAGAATGTCACGATATTCCAAACTATGTCACGACATTGATAAAGAAAATTGAAGTGGAATTATGTCGCAACATTTCGAATCTTTGTCGCGACATAAAGAAATGAAGATATTATATGAACTCTATTGCGACAAAAGACAACTCTGCCGCGATAGAAAATAGGAGAACAATGAGATAAGGCATGGCAAAGTTATCTTGGCTAGAAAAGAATTTCTATATTTACGATAGACATTCCGGCGTATGTCAAGACGAAACAAATTTTATGTCATGTGAAGAAAACTATGTCAGCGACATAACATTGAAACCAAGAATGGGAGACAAATACAACATGAAATTTGAGGTGAATTTTGTCGCAGCAAAAGACAAATATTTTGTGATAGAAGTTGAAAATTACAAAAATAATGTTCGACACAAAAACTCATGTTGCGATAGGAGACTAAAGCGAAACATAAATCTTTGTCGCTGACAAAAAGAAGATTATGTCGCAATAATAAAATTCTTGATGGGAATTTACATGTACTTGAGAGATGTTTTATGTCACGATAAAAAATGGAAAAGAAGTGAGATGAGCCAAGGCAAATTTGTCACGACAAGGGATTCAATGTTACAACAAAAAGTTTAGCCAGCAACAAGGAGTAAAGAAGACTCTGTCGCGACATGGAAAAAGTCTGTTGCGACATAGAGTTCAATCTCAGCAATACAAGGCAACACAACTCTGTTGCGACAAAGAAAAAGTTTGTCGTGACAACAAATCCATGCTACTTTGAGAAACTTTGTCACAACAAGAAAGTACATTGCGACATAAAATTGAGAATAACAATAAGAAAGAATGTTGCAACATGGTAAGGGTATTTGCAACAAAGTTGAAGAGCCGGAGGAGGAAATTTCTGTCGGGACAAAAGAAAACCATGTCGTGACATAAGACATACAACATCAATAGAACTATGTCGCGACAAAGTAAAATTATGTCACGACAGAATCGAAGAAGATAGCATGAAAATATGTCATGACAGAAAACTGGAAGCCACGACAAGAGCTAGGTGACAAAGATAAGAACCATGTTGCGACAGAACTTTCTTTGTCCCGACAAAGCGACCATTTTGGGCCAAATATTTTAGGATCCACAATTTATGCCCATGGGTGCTCTATAAAAATAGGCATCTAGGGCCTTTGTACACATCTTAGAATTTGGGACTTCTAGGTAGTGAAGACTCTTTGTATTTATTTTCTTTTATTTTATCTTTATTTCTTTTAGTAGATCTTGTTTTAGCATAGTTTTTAGTTAGTTTTAATTTAAATTTATGGAATTGAGTAATAAGTGATGTGCGGCTTATTTGGAATTTATTGTATGGAATTTCTCTTTCCTCTTGTTCTATTTAAATGGATTTTTTGGAAAATTAAAGTTCATTTATTAGTTTGTTCACAATTATAGTGAATTTTCTGCCACAGTTCTAGTCAACGATATGTGAACCAATTTTGAAAGATTAAGCTCACTTATAGGAATGGGTTGATGGTGATTATTATTTTACTTTCAAAGTGGAAGAAGCATGTAGTTAAAATCATGGATTTATTTGATTGGTTATTATTTTTAACTTAATTGTTCAAAGTAGCATATCGTGTACCTAAAAACAAGAAATTGTATCTTACACTTGATTTCAAAGGCCCTACTGCGTGACACGAAGTGGAGAATCTTGAGGTACGGACGGAGTTCCTTGTGGGTATGGTAGACTAATACTTGGAACTAATGAGCTACGAAAGATTACTCGGATAGATCACTAACTTGGCTTCATTGTGAGGTTAGTTGGAGGAAATATTAGTTTAATTTCTGAGTTTCTCCTCTTTACGATGAAATGATTTTATAATCTGTGTTATCACAAAGATCTAATCCAAGGATATGAAGAATTTCATTAGAATTGAAGAGATGAGTGCAGTTAAATTGGAGAAGGTTTGCAATATCCCCTGTCTATAAAGTGAGAATTCTTCAGTCATAAGATTGAGTGCGGAAATCTGAAAATGAAAAATACGGATCTTAAAGAGATGATTATATCTTACAAGTAGCTAATTAGATCCATGAATAAAAATGAACATGAATCTCTAATTAAATGAAAGAGTATGGTTAGGGGAGAAATCCGTATTATACGTGATGCATCTTTGACAAGTTCAACTTTCCAACTAATGGTTTAGCTATGACTAAAAGGATGCAGAAATTGAAAATCATTCATCAGTCTATTTCCCAGTGTTGTCTCACTCAGTGAACTCTCAAATCCACTCTTATTAATTTTTTTTTGTATGTATACTAATGAAATTACTTTAGTATTATTTTATTAGGTCTCTCATCATTTTAACAATGGAGTTCAAATAGTAAGGATCTTGAGTAGTTGGGGTAGTTACTCTTTTGATTTATCATCAATCCTTGTGGGAACGATATCTAGACTTAAAAATCCACTTTTATTACTTGTACGACCTGTGCACTTGCAGTAATTTAGATCAAACACAATTTTTAATGAATCCATTTTACAGAAAGGACAAACACATATTCTACACAAAAATTAGTCAAACAAGTTTTTGGCTTTGATTCTAGGGATTCTAGTTAGTCTTTGGTCAGCAATGTTAATTACTTGGTAAATTTTGTTTAGGCGTATAAAGTCGACAAAGTTTTGTCGTTGCCGAGGATTTTAGTTTGTCTTTGGTAGCCCAGGTGTTGGGATATTGAACAACAACCTCCTAAGAAGCTGCTCCGTTTTTTCTAGAGTCCAGCTTGACTCTACCAATTATGGAAAGGTTGGTATTTCCCTCCTCCATCCATTTCGAAGAATTGATAGTTGTGCTCAATTAGGTTGACACAGATTCAGATCATTATTTTTTTAGATTTTCTTATTTTTGTCTCACAATTGTAGCTTCCATTTCCTTAATCAACTTAATAATGCTCTCTTCCACCTTAGACATGGGGGTTACTTTCGCAATTTTGAACTCCTCATATATCTCACCCATGGAGCCATCTCCGGAATGGTCTTTACAACTTTTTCTCTTATCATTTCATGTGATTTCGGAGAAGTTGACTCATCTTCCTTTGCAACTAAGGCTTTCCACTTTTGTGCATCATTCTCCACTCTTTAAAGCTTCTCAAGTTCTTTATCGTTCCTTGAGGAGATGTCTTCATTGTAGTGCAAGTTGTCTTCTTCTTTAATCACTTAAAGATTGGATGGAAAGTTCTTTTGTTGTCCTTTAAAGGACGTTTCAACCATTATTTCTCCATCATTTATGTATTTGGCCACTAGCTCTTGTACACTCATTCCCTTCTCTTATAGAGATTGTTCTTTCTTAATTGTGGATTGAGTAAAAGAAATGGCCATTGGAGTCATATCCTTGTCTAAGCTTTATAAGTGGTATAATTTGGTTGAACATTGATCCTTGTCTCTTCCTTAAAAAATTATGCCCTAGACTTAGCCAAATTAGCCAGTGTGATGGCTAGTTCATCCACTTCACTTTTGAAATTTGACTCCTCTTGTGAAGGTTTGTTCACCTCCTCCATGAATTGAGCTTGAGATCTTCTAAGTTAAGCCATGTTTGCCTCTAGGTTTGTCATTGTCTCTTGTAAAGGCGATATTTTCTCATCTTGGACATGAAACCTTGGCAAACCGACTTGAGAATAGTCCATATCAGCTATTGATCTTGAAAGAATTCAACGACTGCGCTAATTAGAAACTGACTTCTTTTCATTTCAGCCACGTTTTTCTCTAGCCTTGAATTGGCCATTTGAATTCTAGAATCTTCCATTTCACTAAGTTAAGCCATTTCAGCCATGATTTCTTCCAGCTTGATCTTTGGACTTGTGGAGTTTAGAGTTTATGAATTGTGTTCCATGAGTGTTTAGGTGATAGTCTCATCTAAGGTATTGATTGTTCAAGTATGAGGTACCTCCATACTGAACATGATCTATCGACTCATATGGTTGCCACACTTGACTCCTCACTTGATTTGTCACTCTTTGATGATGCTCATTAGCCATTTGCCTCATTCTTAGTTGGTAATTAAAGAGGGATATTTCAGTTGTCAATTCCTTGAAATGGTGAAATTTAATGAAATAACCCTATAAAACAAGAGAAAATATAAAAATAAAATAGAAAAATGTAAAGTAAGTTTAAACAACTAAAATAAAATAAAACAAGCAAAAGAAGTATCCAAAGTAAAGAACGACTACTTAGTATCAATATTAGTAAAAATGCCTAATCCCCGGCAATGGCGCCAAAAACTTGATAGGCGCGAATGCGTGTGTGTAAAATAATACGCCTATGTGCACAAGTGCACGCGTCACCTCAAGTAATATAATGTGTGAAAAGTAAGAGTGTCGATCCCACGAGGATTAGGTTACTAAGTGCGAAATTGTCTAGTCTAAATTTATCTGGATGATGGATTTGATGGTAGAAATAAGAAAACAACTAAAAATCCTAATCTATCATGCAAATATATAAAATAAAATAGGAAAAGCCTAGGGTTTAGATTTTGCTTGATTAATCCTTATCCATTATGGACCAATTTATTCCCAATTAATATTCTAATCACCTATTTATGGTAAGCCAAACTATTACACATGTGAATCTCTCTTGATGACCCACATTCTCCTCTTAGGACTTAGGTATTTTGCATCTCTACTCAACCCCAAGCCACAGAGCATAATACACTGAAGTCTAATCTACCATACAAGACCATAAATATCTCTAAACTATAGTGAAAAGTGAAGTTCAACCCATATCTAATCAAATCTCATATCAAATCTCGAATTGAACCATAACACATATCAATGGTAGGTAATCATCAATGCACATTAAGAATGGAATAGAACAGTTAATACAAAAATGCCTCAAATATCAATTAGAATATAAACCCATATTTAATCATAAATCAGAATTGCTGCCCACATCTACAGCCCTAGAAAACCAAGAAGAACTAAAAAACACGTGTCTTCTTGTTCTTCAATCTTCCTTCCTCTAAAAGCCTTGCCTAGGGTTAGGAACCACAGGGCTTGTCACTCTTTCCTCCCATCGAGAGGCCTCCCTATTCAACCTTAAATTGTCTCAAGTACCCTTAAATGCACATTGGGAAGTGGGGCACAAATTAGCCTAAAACATGGAGAATAGCTAGGTTGAAAGAGTCGCATGGTGTGACCATAGATACTTTATAGTCTCGACCGAATTGCAAATCTTGAATTACGAGTGGGCTGCTTTGAAATAGTTTATTAGTCCCACGACCATGAGGTGTATGGATTAGGACCATGAATTTCTCTTATGTCCCGACCGTAGATTGCAACTTGCATAACTTCTTCGCTCCTTGTCCAAATTGCTTGATTATTTTCCCTTTTTCTTCCATTTCTCCCAAGGGATGACCTACACAACAAGATAAGCATTTAAATATTAGAACACTTATTTATAACTAAAAACTACAAAAATCACATAAAAACATAGGGATAAAATGAGTATATTCAATACCCATCAATGCGAGATTACCTTATGTCAGTTTCAAAAACCGATCCAATGGTCAGGGCAGCAAAGACTAAAGCGAACCAAGTCCTAGGTTCACCTCTAACAATATCAACACGAAGATTGGAGATGACAACCTCTAAGGCAACGGTCTTGGAAGAAGTCCCAGTGCTAGCCAAGTCTCGATCCGAAGAGGAATGCCAAAACCTGATCCCACCAAGAGGAGTTGTTCTTAAAGAACATTCTCTCTGTTTCTCTTGAACACACCTTTCTGTAAGGAGGGTGACCAAAATGGCTTTGTCTTATTTGGGTTTTCCATAAAGGTCCTTTTATAGGAAAACCCTAACTCATGGAAATGTTTAAAGTGCCCCTCTCTTTGAGAGATGATAGACTACACGCATCCCTGTGCATACTCTCTCTCTATTGGGAGTGGCAAATCCTTTGTTGGCAACCCAATTACCTTCGAATACCTCAAGTTATACTCGACTATCACCCAAAGAGTGACCTCTAAGAGGCAACATGGATCGAGGTCAAAGTATAGAATCAGCATCCAAGATATCCTTAAGCACCTCAAGTTTAAGAATACATGCGCCATTGCTATGGTGACTATAAATCCATCTACATTTAAACCGATATCCATATGATTGTCTCATGGAGAGGTCTCGATGTACTTAGCTAGTCTTACATGAGCCTCCGCGTATCGAATTCCTAATCAAATCATGATCATAGTTTATAAGATCCACTACTTGATCCAATCAAGGAGTATGACATGTGCTAGTCTATCCGGATTAACAATGTTCAGTCTCGTTTATGACTAGGGATAATTTAGATACTAACATAATTGCACATGATAGGAATCTTATTATCATGATCTCATCATGATTTCCTTCATGCTATATTATGTAACATGGACTTCATTTATTGATTAACAAAATATTACGCATCAATTCAATGTATGAATATCAAATTAATGAAGAAGCCTTTCATATTAAACAATTTGTAATACGTACAAAAAGTGCTAAGGGCGATTGCCTTTGGAGCACTTCTCTAACAAACTCCCACTTGCACTAAAGTCAGTTGCCTTTGTGTCTCATACCTTTGCTTG
The DNA here is from genome assembly GCA_016808115.1 of Tetrastigma voinierianum. NCBI lineage: Eukaryota > Viridiplantae > Streptophyta > Magnoliopsida > Vitales > Vitaceae > Tetrastigma > Tetrastigma voinierianum. The sequence continues at coordinate 66,280 of JAEQBH010008955.1, forward strand.
TGATTCTTGAATCGTACTACGCCGGGAAAATGGCAGAAAAACACAGAGATCGGGCACATTATGATATGTGGGCGCTCTCTATCTTCACATCATGATCACCAAAGATTTCTCAGTAGAAATGGCATCACCATGAGTACTACTTTAGACCTTTGATGAGACCACGAGTTCCTTTTGCTTCCATGATGCAAACGTGTCATCAATATGCTATTTTGAATCTACAATGTTAGGGACCACTCCTAGTTCATAAATGAACTACCTTATCAAAACCACTTCTTAAATTGCCATTGGAAGCAATGATGTACTCTATTTAGTTATAGAATCCACGGTCAACTCCTGTTTGGAACTCTCCATACTAACTGTGTCACCATTCAATGTAAATAATTTAGCTTGATTGAGATTTTGACTCATCTCTATCAGATTAGTGCGACATCTTGTAATAAGATTTGTCATCTCCATTAATCAAGAATACATCCTTAGTGGATTTTCAAGTTCTTAAGAATATTCACTAAACTGACCACCACATGATCTGACTGAGTTTATTTGGTATCTTCTTGTGACACTTAGAGCATATGATACTTCGGGTCTAGTACATAACATAGCATACATTATTGACCCTTTAGTCGAAGTATATGGGGTCATAATCATGGGTTTCATCTTATCTTGTGTCTTTAGACACATTGACTTCGAGAGGTTGATCTCATTTGACATGGGAACGTATCCAGCCCAGGTATTCTTGAGCCTCTTGACACTAAGCTATGTATTTAGGCGCGAAAGACCAAGCAACCTCCTTCATTTGTCTCCATAGATCTTTATCCCCAAAGATCGGGTTAGCTATCAAGGTCTTTTTCATGGAGAATGTTCTTGGATAATCAATATATTGACCAATTGTAACCTTTGAGGCGTCATTTCCATTAAATATGCCATCCACATATAACACTAGAACACGACTACATTCCATTATCCTTCTTGTACACACAAGGCTCATCAGAATTTTGTGAGAAACCAAACTCTTTGATTGTTTCATCAAATCAGATATTCCAACTCCTAGATGCTTGCTTCAATCCTTGAATGGATCTCTAAAGTTTGCATACTTTATTGCCATTTCTAGGTCTGAAGCCTTCGAGTTATGTCATGTACACTTCCTCGAATAGGTTTCCTAAAAATACGCTCTTCACATCCATTTCCATATCTCACCAATCATATTGAAAAACAATGCTTAAGGAGCCTCCTTTTGGATTTAAGCATAGCTCACTGGACTAGAAGTCTTGTCATAGTCGATTGCTTGTCTTTGTGATAACACATGCCTGAGCCTATCTTTATAGGTAATCACATTACCTTCCATGTGTATCTTTTTTTTTTTTTTAAGATCCACTTGCACCCTATGGGTTTTATCCATTTGGGTGGTTCAACCAAAGTCCATACTTGGTTGATTCACATGGAATCCATCACGGGCTTCGTGGCTTCAAGCCATTTGTCAAACTCTGAACTATTCATAGATTCATTGTAGGTAGTAGGCTCATCGACCTCTGTGAGCAATACGCCCCACTATTCACTGATGAGAAATCCATATCTCTCTGGAACAGTACGTATCCTACTTATCCTACGAAGCGCTTATGCTTCGAAAGGATCAGCTGCTAATTCATCTTCATGAATTACAACTTCAGGTTTAGTCAGATAAGATGTGTCTGTAAGAGCATCTTCAACTTCACTAAGCTCAACTTTGCTACCACTGTCTTATCTTAGAAAAAACTCTTTCTCTAAGAAGATTATACACTTTGAAACAAACAACTTTTGCTAATATCCAATTGTCTCCTTAGGATATCCTACAAATAGACACTTGTCAAATTTAGCTTCTAGCTTTTCTGACAAAATTTGCTTCTTATAAGCTGGATAACCCCATACTTTAAGGTAAGAAAGATAGGGCTCCTTGTTTGTCCATATCTCATATAGTAAACCTCAGCGGCTTAAATTGGACTTTGTTAAAACTTAAATGATGATGAGTCTCATGTGCATACCTAAGTGACTTGAGTGATCGCCTTGCCATCATAGACCTCACCAAGTCAGACAAGGTTAGGTTGTCCTTTTCACAGCACTACTTGGTGCGATTATGTAAAGTGGAGTCTTGGATAAGATCCTCATTATCCCAAAGATAATGTAGAAACTCTTGGCCTAAATATTCGCCACTTGGATCTCATCTAAGTGGTTTGATATTCTCCTAAGTCGTTTCTCTACTTCATATCTGAATTCTTTTAACTTTTCATATGATTCAAATTTGTATCCCATTAGATACAAATACCAAAATCATGAATAATCATTGATAAAGGTCATGAAGTAGGGTGAAACCACCCCTACAGCATGTATGGGCATAGGACCACATACATCCACGTATGTATAAGTATAAAATCCATTTAGCCACCAGCTGCCCTTTCTAGTAAAAAGAGCTGACTAAGTCTGTCTTTGTAACGGCAAGATTCACATGTGTCAAATGAATCACAATCAAATGACCCTAAGCTATCCCACTTGTGTAACTCATTATGCTTCTCTCACTTGCATGGCTAAGGCGACAATTCCATGAGTACAATGATTTCAATTTATCTCCCTTTAGCCTTTTATTTATGTTAACATTTAAAACTAGATTGGGCGCTCTTATAAGTATATTCAGTGCTTAATGTACCACCAGCAAAAGGCATCATAATGAACAATATTGTTAAAAATATAAGTAGAAAACCTTTTTGTTCAAACAGAAGCTAAAAAAAATATTCATGCCGTCAATGTTGAGACATAACTTCTTAATCATCAATTTATAGTCGTACAGGAGGTTCAAAACCTGTGATCCATAGGCAATAGTTGCAGCTCTTGCACCATTGCCCCAATTGAAGTCGGACACTCCCTTTGTGAGCTTCCTACTTCTCCTCAGGCCTTGCATATCAATCCATATGTATGAGCCACATCTGGTATCATATACCCATATGTTGTTAGAAGAAACAGTATTATCCTAATGACATAAATACCTAAAGATGATAGTGCATCACATGCCACCTTCTTCTTCAAATATATGTAGGCCTTGAAGTTCCTCTTCCAATGGCCAACTTGACCACAATAGAAGTAGGTCTCTTTCGAGGTAGTCTCTTTTTCCTTCTTCTCGACCAATTTTCTCTTAGCTATCTTGAGCACGATGATCAACTTGAGTATGGTGGACATGATGTAGTTCATCCTATAGTCAAGCACAAATTGTGAAAAACTATGGGGTAAACTTGTCATAATCAAGTCCACAATCAATTCAAAATCCATCCAATAACCCAATTGATTCAACCTCTCAATGTATTCATACATATGGCGTATTTGCGCTAGGATGTGCCATATCTTTAGGCAAAAAAAAAAGTGATTCAAGGACTTTGACCTTTCAATTCGCCTTCTCATTATATCTCTTGGCGTGCTATGAATATGCATCCATAGTCTTACCTTTATGCAAACTCATACAAAGTGACATGGAGGTGAGGATAATTAATCCGCCCTCCTGGCTATCAACCAAGAGTTTCGTGCTACTTGCTCTAAAGCTATTTGGATGCATCGGTAGTTGGGGTTGGGAGATTTGTTTCGGCAAGGACATAGGCTCATCCTTACCTTTTGAGAATTGTTCTCAAATTCTTTAGCCAGTCTAAGAAGTTAGGCCCGATCAAAACATCGGCATCCATTATTGATAGCGAGTTCACAATTGTTGACATTGTTTGATTCTAACAACCTAGATGTAAAACAGATCATGTTAGATTGTACATAAAATTCACTTAGTTATTCTGACTTGATAGTACCCATTATAGCTCCCTCTATTTTATTACGAATCGTTAGCCCTCACTATTGATTCAAGAGAACCTATGTGGAAGTTCTTCTAGTTGGTCGATATCTAATATCACCGAGAATGACCTTGGGTTTACCCAACAAGCCACCTTGGGTCAATAGGTGGAATTATCTTGACCATACCAATTCGCGATTTCATGCAATATCCCGAGAACTAGTGCTATCAGCTGTTGGTTTGTGCACTATCATTGGGTTATCAACTCATGATGCGTGTGCATCTTATGTACGCTTACAAAACTGCGTCTCTATCTAACATTAACCTTGGGTTTGCCCAGTATTTGATGAGTCTAGTTAAAGGAGCCCATTGTCGAGCTCATGTCCATGGATGAGAACATTTCCTTATAGAGGGCTTGGGTTTACCTAGCAACTAATTCTAGAAGAACACAAGTTCACACCATATTAGTGGAAGACGTTAGCCTTAATATTAATAATTGAGGGATTTGTTAGATTAGTCTCCATAATTTCCATTAGCATCATGATGATGGTTCCAATCTCGAGTCATACCAGCGTCTGTCTTATGTTTAAGCGTTATTTTATATTTAAATCCGTAATTTTGTAGCCCGATATCAGTTGTGCAATTGGTGTGAATCGCGGCGAAAGGGAGTGGCTTTGAAGATGCGGGTAGGGTGAAATGCATAAAGATGGGCTGGAGCATTCAGCGACATCTCAGCGTCGCGGCGATCTGCGTCGCGAGTCTCAGCGTCGCGACATCCCCGTCATGAAGTCCCAGCGTCGCGTCTTCAGGTCAGCATATATAGAGTCAACAGAGCAGCGTCGCGGCGTCTCAACATGGCGACGTCTCAAGCGTTGCAGCGTCTCAGCGTCGTGATGCATCTCCAGCGTCGCGACGTTAAATCAGCGACAATCGTGCGGGATACATCTCTCAAATCATTCAAAAGCATAAAAGGGAACCAAAATTTGAGGGATCGGAGATCGAGGAGCGTACGAACTAGGGCACGTAAATCATAACAGCAACGACTTCGATCTTGGAAAAGAGCAATCATTTTGTATTTTCTTCTTTTGGATAAATACGTGTTTATAAATTAAATATTGGTGTTCTCATATTAATTATGTTCTAGATTTATACCTAGGGTGTTGTTGAACCAATCACGATTGCATGGATTAAGATTAAAGTATTTTATATTCATCGATTGTTTATAATTTGTTAACATACGCTTTATATATATGAATCATTTACATGGTGATGTCGCGACATTAGCATGACTATCTTGGAGATCAGAGATTCGAGATGGGGATACCCCGGGGATGTTATCAAACGACCTTGGTTGATTAGGTAAATAGAGATGATTAAGTCGGGGTGGCAGGTGGGTTAAAACATTTAAACATTTCGAGATCTCGAGTTGAGTGAGATACACTCCAACCTCTTGTGAGATAGGCGAGGATCTGACTCGAGAGAGGGTATTTCGTAAGCAAAATCACCTAATACATTAATAAGTTATAAATAAAATGAATAATATCATATTCGGGACATAATCCATAGAAGTGGCGGGAGACATAGCCCTAGTCTCCATTATGCAATGATTCATTAAGATCGGTTAGTTTAGTTAAAATTCGAGACAACTAGTACTCTTTCACACAACATATCGGATAAACATGCCGAAAGCTGAAAATCTGACTAACAACGCCCATCACAACGGATCAATATCAAATATACCATTCACACTATATTACTTGGGGTGGCGTGATGCATGCGCACATAGGCGATATATATACACACCACGCTTACGCTTTATCAGGTTTTGTGTCGTTCTTGGGGATAGGTTTGCGATTGATATAGAGAATAAAGCAATTAGATATTACTCTAGAATTTTTGTTTTACGATGCTATTAATTGGTCTTTTGTTTCGTGTGTGATTGCAGTCAAGGTTTGATGGCGCATCTGACGGCGGGATGGGTTGACCAACATCAGTTTGATCGACCCAAAAGAACTTTACGAGAATCTGTAGGAAACGGTGAACATAGCAGGCTAAATCTAGCAATCATGGGGGAACAACGAAGAGCGGGATCTTAGTGAGCAAAGCAGGCCACATAGAGGGTGAAAATGGGAATATGAAGGAGATCAAGCACCGGGCCGTTTATACAGCCGGATAGTCCATTTATGTTGCTAAGAGGGTTTTCCACTGCCGCTCTAGGTTGTTCAGAACTGACTATCAGAAGACCACCCATTAGGGCAAACAACTTAGTACAGAGTCACTAACATTACGGTCTTGAACATCTTATTTCATGGATTACCTGAGAATCCAAATATGCATCGACCCGACTTCCTGAAGTCTGCGACACAATCAAGTACAATGGGAGTTGCGAAGGGCACTCAGGGTTGAGATTGTTCCGCCTTTCAGGTGATGGGCCAAGCATTGGTTAACAAGTCAGCCACCGGATTCCATTACTTCATGGAAAGATTTAGTGCATAAATTCATGACCAAGTTTTTCCCACCCTCGAAAATTGCACAACTTGTGTAAGAGATCAATACTTTTGGACAACTAGAGGGAGAGAACCTGGTAGAGGCATGGGATAGATTTCACGAACTGCGGGGAAGTGCACACCCTGAGGCCCGACCGGATGGATGCGAGTTCATACTTTCTATAATGGTACGAGGTACAGCTAGGACAGTGATTGATGCCTCGTTTGGAGGTGTTACTAAAGAAGAAAACCACAGGCCAAGCTTATGATCTTGGAAGATCTTTGCTTTACTATGGCATACAAATCCCGGTGGCCTAGGAGAAAACTACTAAGTAGTAAAATTTGTGGGTACGGATAATGAGGTTCTCAACAATCCCAGTTGTCATGTTGCACGGTGACTAAGCAGATTAACTAGACAACAAAGACGCGAATCACCATACAGATCGCCATGGGAGTTGTGAATTACATGGAGGACATCGCGATAGCCTGAAATGTCGGTCGAAACCAGAAAGCAGTAGAAGCGGGCCCGGATGCGTGTCGAGGTTCAATCGGAGTTGAATCCACGGCAACAAGGACGGTATGGGGAAACAGCTATTAATATCAAAATCAATGTGACACCCTGAAATATACCTGGTGGTTATCGGACTTGTTTAGGGTGTATTTTGTAGAAATATAATTTGATTTTTCAGGAGTTCATCGAATACGGAAAGCAGGGCAGAAAGTTACAAAACTTAAGGACAAATTGTAATTTGTCCAAAAAGGGGGCCAAAAAGACATGGATTAAGAAAGATTTGAGATAAAAATGAAATAAAGGAAAAGTTAATTTATAAATAGAAGGAGTTATAGGCAAAAACAAGCGAAAAGTTAACCCAAAAATGGGTTTTATTTGGAGGACGAACATGGCCTTAGCCAAACATGGGTTTTAAAAGACCAAAGTTGGTCTCATTTTGAAGGGGAAAAAAGTAGAGCAGAAGGAGGAGGAGAAGAGAAGAGAGAGGAACAGAAAGGCAAGCAAGGCCAGGTTCAAAAGGTATGGAACTACTAACCTTGGAATATGGAACTTGGATTTTGTATGGATCACATGGATTTTGTATGGGATTCTAGAAAAGTTTATGAGTTCCAAATCTAGGGTTGTGGATTTTCCTAATCAAAGATTTGTGAAGGTAGGAGTTGGAAAAACTCAATGGCTCAGATAAGTAAATCCTTCTCTTAATGATTGATACATGTTGTTAAATAACAAGTAATTGAGCTAGGGTTTAGAATAAACCCTAAATAATCATCATGTTGAGATTTGTATATGGGTTGTGACCCATATTAGAATGATTTTAAAGGAATTCATGAAAGAGTTTTGAAGAAAGACATGAAATTGAGAGATGAATTGAATGGAAAGGAGATTACAAGGTGAATTAGAAGTGTTTTTTATGTGTGTTTGAAGAGTAGAGTTGATTGGAGTATCAAATATGAAATATGGAACAAAAATACACATTTGCAAGGCCTTCAGGTCACTTTGTCTTAAATTACAATTGAACCAGTACATATTGTGTTCTAGTCGTTTTGGCCAATGCTTGTACCGGTACAAGTCACACATGTACAGTACAACCCTGTTCCCAGTTTTCTGTTTTCGACCGATTTTTTCGTATTTTAGCCATGCTTGCTCATTTCTTATCAGATTTGATGATTCAAGTGGCTAAGTAAAATAGAGTAGTCCGAATTTGTTTGAGGTGTAACTTGAAATTTGGTGTCGAATTGGGTGATTCAATTGGAATAGAACCCCCCTTTTATATCTTTAAAATAGTACAATGATCTAGAGTCAAACATGAAGTTAAGATCCCGGAAAAATTAGTAATACGAACTGTTCTAGTGTAATCTGGGTAAACCGACTAGTTTGGCATGAAAATGCCATAACTTTAGTTTGGATGATCCGATTGGATTGATTCCACTTCCTAAATAAAGGTAGATTCATGGAGGAATAAGTATATGAATGAGGTGTGATTCCACAAAATCATACTTCACAAGAATATGAAGTGCCATATGTAATAGGCATGAAACAAAGGAAAAAATGCTAAAATGTTTGTAAAGATGTGTTCATGAAACATGAAAATGATTATGGAAAATGAAAATGAAAATAGATTGAAACATGATTGTGAACATGAGAGGCAATATGTCATGAACACATAATGTGGTTAAGTGATATATGATTATTATCATATAACTTGAAGAATGATAACAAATGATAGAAACTATACATGAATGAAAATGTGGATGAGTGTATGAATGAGTATACGTGAATAAGTATATGTAAATGAAATTATGAATGAGTATACGTGAATGAAAATGTGAATGAGTTTATGAAATAATGTACATAGATTGAGTATATCTTTGAAAAGATAATACGAAAGTGATTATGAAATTGAAATGTGATATTTGAAAACCGAATGAATGTGAATGATAATAAGGGCCGGGATTCATCAAACGGAATCCGTCATAAATGTATCTGAGAGTGAATATGAAATCGAAATGTGATATTCTGGCCCGAATGAACATAGAATAATAATAAAGACGGGATTCATTAAGGAGTCCGTCGTAAGTAATAATTGAATGATATGAAGAGATGACACTTTGACGGGATGCACTGAAGGCGGCATCAGTCCGCGAAGGCACCCTAAATTATCGATGTCCCGCGGCGGGTGCACCTATCGGCATCCGTCATGATGGCGATATGGCATTGAAAATGTCCCACTTGGCCGGGATTCACCATTGGATCCGTCATGACCAATAGTATTGGTGATACCCGCGTGTGCGAGAGTGCACCAAGCGGCATCGGCATGATGGAGGCAAGAATAAAGTGATACCACATGGGGGTGCACCAAGCGGCATCGGCGCGATGGGAGACGAATAAGTGATACCACGTGTCGGGGTGCACTAAAAAGCTGACATCGGCATGATGAGACCGAATATGGTATTACGTGTCGGGATGCACCAAGCGGCATCTGATCATGATGGGAGAACCTAATAAGTAATACCACATGTCGAGGTGCACCAAAGCGACATCCGTCATGATGGGAGACCAGATTGTAAAATGTGTAGACATGCCGAATGATAATAAGGCGGGATTCATTAAACGGAATCAGTCGAGTAGTCGTAAGTCAAGCGAAATAACTAACCTGCGAGTATATAAATGGGATTTTTATGTGTATGCTTAAATCTCATAAATTGAATTAATGGAATTGGATTATTGCGACAGAAAATGCATGTATTGTGATATGATAAATGATGTGTAAAATGAAAGCATCTGAAATGAATAGCATGAGTTTATATGGTAAAAGAGCATTATTTTTAAATGCATGTTATTAAGTGTGAGATGTTATGGTCTTTTGAATTTGTAAATGGTCGCCCAGGATTGCCGAAAGTGCTTTAAGCTTAATTAAGCGTCGGAATTAAACCGGGCTCCGGTTCAGATCCATACTTCGAATTAGTCGAGAGTTCGGGTCGCGACACTTTAACGAAAAAATTTAATAAGACAAAACAAATGTTTTGAAGATAATGAACAAAAATGTCGAGATAAAGCCGAGGCTCCGGCGTTAGTGGCCGGCGGGTCAAGTCGGGATTGGTCGCGACACTTTTGAAAATAAAATTTAATAAAACGAAATAAATGTTCACGATTAGCGTATTCGAGATGCTTAGGGCTCCATCTTGGATCATGGCAAGGTCAGTAGGGGATTGAATTGCGACACTTTGAAAAATAAAAAATTTAATAAACGATAACTAAAAGTTAACGGGCATCCCGGATCATGAAATGTGGTATAAAGGGAGTTGATTAGTGGCTTCGGCCGTGATAATAATAAGAGTCTAATTTGTATTGGTATTAGTTTGATTTGACTCTGTATGAATTTAGCCTCCCAACTGATATATTCTGAATTACCGTGCTGTATACGTATCAGTTTGTTTAGAAGATGATATGATATGCCATACATGTGAAAGAATATAAATTGAAATTGTAAAAGACATGACACATGGAGATAGTGATATGGAATGCAGAAAATGACTAAAATCTATATAAAAATAAGATAGGTTAGAAGTCACATAAGAATAGACTTAGTTATATGCATAAGTAAAAGTAAATGTATAAAGATAGTAGCGATTATTATTATTAGTCGTTCTTGTCTATATGTTCCCAGCGTTGTGAGACCAAAGACACATACAAATCTATGACTCTATTACCAAGGACTATTAACTAATCCAGCAACGCTCATAAAACTTGTTGACAAACCAAGAACACATACAAATCTATGAC